>CAUYSK010049325.1:0-112776 GCA_963575035.1 Avahi laniger
CCATATTACTTTCCACAAAGGTTGTACTAGTTTGCAGTCACACCAGCAGTGTATAAGTGTTCCTGTCTCTCTCTACATCTATGCTAATATTTATTGTTTTGGGATTTTTTGATAAAGGCCAGTCTCACTGGAGTTAAGTGATATCTCATTTTGGTTTTGATTTGCATTTCCCTGATGATTGGAGATGTTGAGAATTTATTCATATGTTTGTTGGCCATTGTTTGTCTTTTTTTGAAAAATTTCTGTTCATATCCTTTGCTCACTTTTTGATAGGGTTGTTTGATTTTTTTCTTGAGAAATTTTTAAATTTTAAATATTTATATAATGCTAAAATCAATATTTTGCTCATGTAATTTTTTTCTGCTTAATTTTTTAGAGAAATTTGTATAAAACAATTAGTGGTTCAAAGCATTAAAAACTTTCATGATTATTAAATTAACTTCCTTTTCTATCTACACAACCCCATTTTATAGGGAACGGGTACTACTTGGTATCAAGGTTTTATGTGATTTTTTTAAATTCAGGTTAAGTAATTCATATTGCAATGTTATTTTAAAATAACAATTATTTATGTCTTAATGTTTTTATTTATTATTTCAGTTTTATTCAAGTACATTAATAACTTTTATTTTTATTTGCTTGAATCAGAGCTTTTTAAATTTTTGAATAACAATTTAATAAAAAAATCAAAATACCTCTAATTGCTAAGAATTTTAAGCCCATTGCTATTAACTTTACAAGATTGGTACCCACCATTACAACATTTAATAGATATGGAAAATTACAAATGTAATGGGTCTATTCAACTCCATAGACATCTTCCTTTCATAACGCACCATTCCTCTCCTTTTAGGGCCATAACAATACAGGTATTAGCTATCTGTTTTTCATTTATTTATAAATATTTTCAGCACACACTTTTGCTTTCTGTGTTTTTTATTTTTATAAAGAAGTTTTATATGTTAAAGGCAGTATTTTTTCTTTTTTTATTTGTCATAATATTATTACTTCTCAAATGAGAATATTATAATTCTTCACATACATCTTGTATGTTCTAGTTTCCACTAGAATGTTTAAGTTTTTAATTTTTCTATCAGTTTTATTGCAAAATTTTAATACTGGTGCCTTCTGTTTCATAACTATGAAGAAAAGCTCAATTGAGAGGAATTTTAGCAGAATTTCAGTGTCAGATTGTGTGTATATGTTTACACATATATGTTAAAACTCTTCAGAATTCTACATTGATACCAAGTTTAACTCATGGCAAGATTGAGTATGATAGTGGGTTTTTGTGTGTGTTTTAATTAAGTCACTAGATGCCCAGGAAAGTGAGAAAAATGTAAGGTTGGGTGATGAAATTATGTCTGGTATAGCACCATGCACGGAAACTGTACTCACACCTGCCCACTCCATCACCTCAACATCCCAAGAATCTGTAAACAATCATTTGTCTGATTTCAATAAATGATAGCAAAATCTACTCAAAGTGAAGTCATAATAATTTTCTCCAGTAATCCAAAGATGAAGTGGTGCAAGTCCCAATTTTCTAGAATTGACACCTCCATGACTTTTTAGCACTGTGGACTGAACAGCTGAGATTTCTTCAAGATTAAACAATTTTCCTGATGAATCAGAATATATATTCAAAAATTCTTCAGACAATATTATATTTAATGAGAAAGCAACTTTTCTGTAGGTATTTTTAAGTGTCTTCATCTTTTAAATTATAACATGATAATTTTTCTTTTCCTTTTTATAGTGGCCATTAAAAAATACCCTCAGTATTTATGTGGCAAGAGACATTTCCTACTCTACAAACATATCTATAAATTATGATTTATGAATTTAACTTTCAGAAAAATATCATTTAAAAATAACCAGTTGCCTAAAGATATTCATGATATTCTTCAATGCATTGTTTATACTAGTGAAAAACTGAAAATAATATAAATTTGTAATAATAATATGTCAAAAAGTTAAGAAATGAAATAATATGTAGAGATTACAAATGATGAAACATCTTTATTTTCCATCATTAGTGTTCATGTTATATTGATATGTAAATAAAGAAGTTTACAGACAATATTCAGACATGAACCATCTTTGTAATATATTACACATATATATTAATGTAATACATGCATTTTGATAAATATATAGAGATTCACACATTTTTATTGTTTCTGGGTTATGATCATTCAAATTTATGTATATTTCTTTTGGGTTGTATTATTTTTCTATATATCTGTAATAAACATACAAACAATATATATTTAAAAAGATGCAGTGAACAAAGTTCTTTTTTCCTCTAGACTACCTATGAATAGACCAGAGTCTTTCATTATGCAATATAATAAAGTCATAATTGTGGACACATTCAAGAGGTTAAAGGGCATGTTAATAGTATATAATAGTTGAGGATAGAAAATAAAATATAAAAATATTAAGAATTTTAGACAAAGATGAATTAATGGCACAATTGCAGGTTAGGTGGTGTACTGGGAGTACAACTTCCCTTCTGAGTAATGTCTTCTGATGTTTTATGGCCACAGGCCACCAGAGACCTCTACAGAGTAATAAAAAGATGCATTTCTGAGGAATTTCTGGTAGGCATTCATTTTTTGTTCAAATCCTTCCACCTGCAATTAGTCATAGGGGCAGAAATTAGTCTGCAAATAATTGCACTTGTGATGGGTTGATTAAGTAATAACTCTATTGCCGTTTCTCCCAAATGAAAGTATTTCTCTCCAATTGCATATGCAATTACCTCATTATGAAGTTCATTATTTTCTGCCTCAATTTGACAAGTGCAAATAATTTGGGGGTCGAATTGTGAATGTGTATAGGGTAAACTCTAAAAATGTTCCGATCCTAGTTACCTGTTGTTGCTGCATTACTACTTATTCGAACTTAGAGCTGTAAGCAACGCCATTTGCTAAATCTTACGATTTTGTGGTTCAGCAATTCACCAGGACTCAGCAGTCCAATTTTCCACTCTATATGGCATTGACAGTTGTACTTGGTGATATCTATCTTGTGGATATACTGATGATGTTTTGACTTCACGTCTGGTACCCTTAAGGAGATAGCTGAATAGTGACACTCATCTGGAACTGCCGATCAAAGCACCAGCATGGTGGCTTCAAGGTAGTTGGAAATCTTACCTGGAGGCTCATAGTGTCAGAGGAAGTGTTTCAAAGAGAAAGACAGGAGCTGCATACATTTTTGGCTTAGTTTTGAAAGTCACTTAGTGTTATTTTGCATATATTTTGTTGGTTGAAGCAGTTACAAGCCCTCCCAGACTTAAAAGGTGAGGAGGAGTGTCAAAGAGTTGGTAGCCATGTCTTCAAACTGGCATAAGACCTAAGAAAGAAAGATGGGAAAAACACAGAGAAAACAGGTATTTATAGACAAGCACTAAATGAGAAAGTAAATACTACTGATTATAGATTGAATGTCAGAATTGAAAATAGCACAATCTATTTGTTACAAATGTGTGTATGAAATCTTTATCATGTAGAAAAATAGATACAAATAATTAACTGTAGGGAAGCAAAATATTCTCTTGTTTAAAATGTCCAAAATGCTTCTCTAAATTCTCAAATTTTTGTTAAGTGCAGTAGCTCCAACTTACAAATTGGGCTTTATGGCAGGCAAAATATTACTTATGAGTCTGCTATCACATTTAATTCTTGAAACATTGTAATGAAGGTACAATTGTAATCTCCATTTATATTTTAAATCTGATGTTTGAAGAGGTTACATAATCTACCAAACATCACACAACTTGTTAATAGAAATGATCACAGTACAACCCCAGGTCATCAGATTCCGAAACATATCATTTTAACATTTGAATATCTTGTTATTGCTTTGAAGAATGATTTTTAAGTAAAAATATCTTCAAATTAACCTTTTTATTTTCAAATATGATTACTGAAGTCTCAGAGAATATTATTTTAATAATATACGTTCCTAGATGTTTGTGGGACAAAAGTTATTCTGAAACCTAATTAAATGATTAAAAGTTAGCTCTCAGAGTTATAGGAGAAACTTTCATTATTATATTTTATCTATAAATTTATGCTACTATTTACCAAGAATTTTTGTAAAGTAACTACCATGTTGGAAAAGTTGAATAATAGGACCTTAGTGATGGAAGAAAACGTAGAGGCAAGCTAGTTAAATACTCTCCTTTTATAGTCTGTATATAGTTTTGAAGTCATTAAAAAGCATTAAAATAGTATGTTCTGTGAAGTAATTTAGAGCCTTGAAGTTTTCAATAGAAATCGTGACTTTTCCCAATCACTTTAAATTTCCCAACATATTTGTAAACTTGGAAGTGGTTTTTAGTTTGGTCCTAAAGATAAACAAACAAACAAAAAATGATCAATACCTATCAAAAATATTCCTGATGAAGGCAGATATTTTCCAAGAACTAAGATGATGTATTGATCTATCTTCTTTAATAAACCCTGAAAACCTTTTGGTTGAAAAACTCTAAATAAATAAGGTATCAATCATGAACTATACTCTAAGATATGAGGCACATTCAGAAGTAATTTGAACCAAGCATGACAAATCTAGGTGATATTTCGAAGAAAAGACAATGAAAGTTGGCTCGAAAAGGGAAATTCCAGTCTGTCATCAGAAGTCGTTGAAAACCAAAATCATTTATGCAGGACAGAGAGATTTTCCGTAATAAACACAGCATGACAATGCTTTGTTTTTATAGGTCAGTGGATGCACAAACTCATTGAGCAATAAAAATGGACCTGAAAATTTCTTTAAAGTTCCATTCTGCAGTATTGTTTCTATAAATAATTGATAGCTCCATACTGTATATAAAAAAGCATTTACATATCTATATCTACTTATGTTATATCCTCATGTTATAAAAATATAGTCTCTAAATTTCTTAACACACAATTTTAGGCTGTTACTGAACTAGCATTTGGTCTTTTATCCCAGTGCAGGGATCCTATCCTGGCCCCATGGGACGACAGAATTTTACCTTCATTAAATTCAACGGGCATTCTGAAATCCTGGCTCAATCTGAACCATCGGTCCAGTGGGACTCTAAATCTGTTTGCCTGTGGGAGTCTTGCTTCTCTTTAAAGACTCATCTCAAAATCTCTTTCTCTAGGATTCCTTCCCTCATCCAAGGGAAGAATTACATCTTTATTAGAATTACTTCTTTCTTCCTACGCTTAAATTGTCACTGAGAGATCCCTCAGCAAAGCTTTGAACTCACTGAGGCGGGAGCAAAGCCAGCTTTATCTTGTGTCCCGTAGGGTACTTGGCACTATGCTATGCTCATTGTAGATTCTCAATGAATACATCTTGAGGAAGATAAAAAAGGAAGAAAAGAAGAAAGAAAAAAGGTGTAAACACAAAGTGAAGGATGAAAAACAGTGCCTAAAATCAGGATACGAGTTGAAACTAAAACTAGTGTCAAACATAGTTCATATTAATGCATATGACTGGGCATCTTTCAGTTCTCACACTGTAAATATCGAGATGACAAGCCCACATGCCTGGCAGATTTATTTATTTGGAAGCAAACTTTGCCCTATCAATGTTCTTGCCCTTCACTTTACCTAACCCTGGGTCTGTGACATCAAAGGTACTTGGTCGATACTCATTGATAAAGAGATGAATGAATCAGACAGTAAGGTGTTTTCAGAATTTTAAGCAAAGTTACCAATTGTAATCAAGAATTGAGTCATTACTTCTACTAGAGTCAGAATTTGAAGGTGAGATTACAACACATAAGGATGCAACTATTAGTTATTAATTCAAAAAGAGCAGAAATTTGAGAATCAGTTAATTTCGCCAGCTCAGACTGGTGGCTGGTTTCTGGATTGCCTTTTGTAAGGGGAGGTGCTGATTTAAGACTTGGATTAAGTAATAGTAGCTAGAGAAAAGTAAAAATTTCACACCTAGCTTTCTGGCCTCAAAACAGGAGCTTCAGGAGGGATCAGACTGACCCGTGATTAACCCCTAACCTATAGCAATGAAAGGCAGGCAAAACAAGGACAAAGGATCAAGAACATATAAGCAGAGGAAGGAATCTAGAAGCATTCATCTCTGTAGCCTTGCAACCCGAATTTGTCATTCCAGGATCTTATAAGAGTGTTCAGAAGAGAGAATAGGGAAAGAGAGACATAGACTGATTAATCTTATATTTCTGTGTTTTTTAGTGATTTTATTTTTAAAGTTGTTTAACTTTTTATAAGTAATCACACATGATATAGATCAGAAAGTTACTAATCTATACCTAATTTGGATTCCAATGCTAATTTATTTTCTCTACCATAGGTCATTTATTTAAAATGCAGAGCAAACAATTAGGCTGAGGGAAAGACCTAATGTTTTTACTTTATTCACATTATGTTTCTAATTTATCACTGAACTGGCAGTCCCAAAAAGAGCTTAAAGGGAAAGCTCAAATCCACCTTGTATTCTAGAATCTGGCTTTTGATTTTCTAGAGCAAGAGCAAAGAAAACAATCGTGTAGGATTTGTATGTGTGGGTGTTGGTGCACATACATATGTATATTTGTGTGTATATTTAAAAGTGGTAGTCCAGGACCATCCGGACATACCTTTGCATTTTTATAGCTTGTTTTCAAAACAAAGAAGAGATGGTTTTACCCATAAGAAACATAAAATATTGTGGAGCATCACAGCAGTCTTTGTTTTTAAGGACTAGGTGGTGTTTATGAACCAGGCACACTTGTCCATGGATTGAAGTCCAGAAAATGAATTGGGAGCAACCTTGAGGGCTAAGTGCCAATTTTCTCCTGGTTGCAACTTTATTGATCTCTGGCAACAGGCTATTATCAGATTAGGTGACAATAGGCACAGGGGTAACAAAAAAAAGATGAAACGATCCTCATCACATGGCCTAGAGGGAGAGTCATCACAACTTCAACTCAGAAAGAAAAAAATAAAAAAGATAGTCTCAAACTGTTTAGCGGAGAAGGACAAATTTTTTATGATGGGTTTTCTCAACCTCTGTACTGCTGACATTTTGAGTTGGATGATTCTTTGTTGTTGGGGCTGTTCTGTGCATAGTATAATGCTTAGCAGCACCCTCGGTAGCCCCTCAATAGATACCGTTGGGTACCAGTAACAGTTCTTCCCCAATTGTCATAAGCCTACACCTCTGTTGATTGCCAAATTAGCTCTGAGGACCAAAATTACCCCTCCTTTCCCAATAATTATTTAGCAGTTTAAAGAGAAGAAGAAATAAAAAGTAGTGAACTCGAGAGAGCCATAAGGAGAGGTAATTTCCTCACATAAATGAACAAAATTTTTAGTGTAACATGTGAAGGGTAGGAAACAAGATACAGCCATTCAGGTGGTCATAAAGATAACATCAGTAATTCATTCATTTATTCAATTAGCATTTATTGAATACTAACTATATGTAAGGCACAGTGCAAATATTTGGAGAATTTAGTCAGTTGGGAGAGAGGATAAATAATGGGACAATAAAAAGAATACTGGTATATATAAGGAATTACAGAACCTCTGTGTTGAGGGGGCTAACTACTTTGAGTAGAAAGGTCTTTCTAATGTTTTCCCTCTACATAAAATTCCTTGAAATATTTCCTCCTCAGACATGGCAAACCTTTTCTAATAACCCATTAATGCTCTATTCTTTTCACTCTACAACCATCTTTTAAAAATTATTTTTCTGGTGTCATGTTGTAGTTTTAAAATAAAATTAATTTTGTTCCTTGGCATTAGCAGCACAAGGCCCCATGGGGCGGCAGCTTGAGCCTCTTGGAACTCGCTCTCCCTGAGACCAGCAGCAGAGGACTAACTAGATTTTCTAAACAGAATCCTATTTGCATATGGCCAGCAGGTTGGAGCACGATAACAGCCAGCAGACACTTCCAAGGGTTTTCACAGCCAAATCTGGGAAGCTTCTGTCATATGCCATTGTGAAGTGAACAATCAAAGTTGGTCTTGCAGGCAGGCCCTTTCCCGTGGCCACCAGGCCTGTTTACTAGATCAGCTGAAAGGAGCAGGCAGTGGAGGGAAAGCCATATGGATCAAAAGAGAAAGAAGAGATTAACTTTCAGGACAGATTGCAGATTTTCCAGATATTTCTCAAAAATAGATATGTTTTGACTATCCTGCCCTAATCTACTATTTTTCACGTAGCCCTTCTCTTTTACTGTGCCTGAAAGATTAAGTTTAAAGGATGGCTGGACAACATTCTGAGTCAGTTTTCTGTGTAACCCCTGTTTTCTCTCTTCTTTTGTGAATGTGCCTGGGGTGGGTGGAATTGTGTCTGCGCTAAATTTTCGTAATTAGTTTGTTACTTATGGAATGAATTCTAGTGCTTTGAATGTAAAAATGATGATATTAAAACAGAATTTACTTGTTTTCAGTCTCATTTGTTTCCCTGGATCTGAAATATTAGGAAGTTTCTCTAAGTTATAGTATTTTAGTGTCTTAATCATGTTAATTGAATAAGATAAATAAATAATTTGTTAGATTAATATATACCATCCATTGCATAAAGCCAGACTATCTCGACAAAATTATCTGGCAAGGATTGTCCATGATTTTATGGAGAGTGGGTGAGCCCTGGCAGAAGGCAGCTAAACTAGGACTATCAGAGGCAATAGTCATTTCTATTAAATAAAAAAAATTCATGTTAATGAATTTATTTTAAATTATTATTTTTAAAGAATAAAAGCTTTCATATGAATGTTTCAGAACTGTAATCACTGTTGAGAAAACTCTAGACAAAAGTGAAGAAAAAGGTTTATTTCTGAAGTGTAAAGTAGAACTAAAAAGTTTTTAAAATCATATTTTTAAATGATATGTCTATCTATGCTTCTGTTAAAATCAATCTTAGTAGAAATAAAATGGCATAAATGTAATTTACTTCTTTGACATTTATATGTTTGTTTTCTTTCCCCATTTAACTTTAGGAAAATCACAAAACTGAATTAGTTGGAAAGCCACTCCTATGTTTAAAAATGTTTTGTGTATAATTAATGTATATTTTACTGATAAGAAATCACCATTAGTAATATTAGTAGGTATATACTTGCATTTATATTTAAATGACATTTCATTAACAAAGTGTAATCCAACAATTATAATTTTGGTAATGGAATAAATGTTATAAAATTATAATTATACTTCTCAATGTATAGTTGAGAGGTAGAGTTAGAGCTTTCTCACAAGATCACATGAGAGAGAGTGTGACTAGAGTTTTTCAAATGAAGTCTGCCTTTTATTATTAAAAGTGCATCAAATATTATTTAATATCTTTGTTAATGGCATCATCCAATGCTTTAATGCCCCCAAGTTTTTAAACAATAGTATCTTCCTTTTTAAAATTATTTGAATTATTACTGAATCTGATCCTCAACTCAAAGAGGCAGGGCATACAGTGAAAGTTCTTTTTTATAAATGAGAAAAGTTAATATCTGAGAGATAACAATCTTTCTGTATGTCAGGATCTGAGCTGTAACAAAATCCACTAGTTTTATAGTATTCATATAATGATGTAGCAATGGTTGACTGGCCAGGAAATGATTGTTACATATATATGTATTTATAACAATTTGAAAGGAAATAGATGTAATATGTGATAAATATAATACATCACAGACAAATGAAAGAAAATAATTGTGGATAAAAAATAACATTCAAAGTGAAATTACTCTTCATATTTATATTCTCTAATCAAGTCATCCGATGCAATCTAATTAAACTTTCAAAAGTATTTATTGAGTGTCTACAATATAGTGTCCAATTCTAAAATGTTAAAATTTGCCAATCAAACAACATATGATTTTGAGGAAGGCAGAAAGTCTTTCTATGCAGCTGATATAATTGAAAGTTTAATTTGGTCTTTTTTTATTTTATAGAATAGGCTGAGTGATCATTATGCACATACATGTATACACACACACACACACACACACACATACAAGCACAGAAGAAAGAGGATTATATTTGTTTAACAGAAATTTTCTGATGGATCATTTTGGTTGTTGGCTCTCCATGCACAACTGGAAGGAGATAGAACAGACAAAGCAAGAGCTCGTTTGCTCAACAAAATAAAGTGGGAAAGAATTAATAAAGAGAAGTGCGAATGAGGAAAGAAGGGATTTAAAAAGAATTTTGATTAATAGAGGGACATCACAGTAGGAGGTAAACAGAACTTAGGTAGAAAATCTGCCCATTTTTCATAGCATGTTGAATGTATGCCGTATGCTAGGCACAGCTATTGGCACTGAGAAAGCAAAATTAAACAAAATTATCTGCTGATTGGAAATTCCCTGTGATGGTTATAGTTATTATGGGTATCCTGTATAAAAATGGATATATGAAAAACAGCTGATAAATCAGCGGTCCCCAACCTCTTTGGCATCAAGGACCGGTTTTATGGAAGACAATTTTTCCACAGGGGTTGGGGAGCTCAGGCGGTGACATGAGTGATGGGGAGTGGCTGTAAATACAGACGAAGCTTTGTTCAGGGTTCCTAAGTTTCATGGAAGACAATTTCCACTGATGTGTTGAGCGAGGGTGGGGGAGGCAGAGCTCAGGTGGTGATGCGTGGCCTGGTTCCTAACAGGCCACTGAACGGTACCAGACAGCAGCTGGGGAAGTTGGGGACTGCAGTGATAAAACATCTCTCCCACCTGATATTGTCTCTTTCTTTGTCAAAATCTCTTGTCTGTTGTTTTGTGCGAGTCTGTTGCTATTAGGTGCAAGTCTTCAGTAACATTTGACACCGTTGTTTGTGTGAGTGACATTAAGGAAAAAAAATCAAGAGAATTCACTATGTCATAGTTTCACATTTCATGAGGAAGTAAGAAAAGAGGAAACAGAAGATGTCAAATGAATGAAATTAAAAATTTAGAATTTAGAATTTGAAGACAAAAATCATTGCAAAGGTGATCATGAGAAGATTAGCCCTGAAAAGTCACAGTTATATCGGAGAAAGTAGTGGAATTCTATGAGAATATGAGCTTTTTAAAGAACAGGTGATGTTTAATGATATATAGGTTTATATATTTCAGAGGGTTGTCATTAAGATGAAATAATAAAACATATTTAAACTACTCAACACAATGCCTGACTTTGTAAGTTGACAAAAAGCGATGTCTCTTTAGCTTGTGTCTTTCCTCAAATTACCGATAATGGGCTACAGTGACGATGAAAACACAGAAATAGTAGCCTTAATGTCCCAAAGTGAGTTATCTGATTATTTACTTGTAAATAATTCTCCACAATAATGCAGATACAATAGAAGTGTTTGCAAGAGTATTGGTGAAAAAAGAAAAAAGATTATATGAGATTTTTGGAGAAAAGACTTGTTTTATATTTCTATTAAATATGTTTTAGTCTGTATTCCCATAATTATGGGTCTTGAGAGCATACAAATAAAAGCTTTTACAATCACCATAAAGACAAATGCTCATGAACCTACTAGAGTAGTCTCTTCTAGACTTTTACATCTAATTGTCCCATGTAACTGGAAAACATGCAGAGAATAATTATAATTGGAACTGGCAAATGGCAGGTTTTAAAATATTTTCAAAGTCGTTTCAAAAATATTCTTGGGTGGTTGTCTATATGTACTTGACATAAAATAGAAAAAAATATGAAAGCAGACCCCGAATCTAGGGGAATAGTTTCAAAAATGAAAACAAGACTCTATTAATTATATCATTTTAAGAAAAAACAGAATTATGTGAGGCCTAGTTCAGTTTCTCCAAGTGGGTCATTGTTAGAGAATTAAAATCAAAATAATAAAATCTGATGATGTGGTTCCTTTAACTTCAATGGGTTTATATGTAAGTGTTTGTATTATTTGTTTAGATGTAAGCTTTTTATGATATCAGTTTTGTTTTCATACATTTGGACTAAGATGCTTTGTTTAGGACATGCCATCAGGTTTTTATTGATAGTCAAGGGAAATATAATGTTCAAATTTCTCCTAATTGATGGGCTTTTGGGCCTGCAACTAATCGACAGATCAAGAAACACTTGAATTGTATTTTCTTTCTAAGGACTTTCAAGATGATTTATATACACTGAAATTCTTTAGTAGAGTTTTATATTTTAAAAAAAAATCAACATTATCTCAGAGTAATTAGATCATCAAGTATCCACAAAAAGTTGTCCTGTGTATTATTAGACTTAAGAGCATTCTAAACTTGATAGTTTCTCCCAAATGTTATTAAGGCTAATATTATACACAGTTAAAATATTTGCCAATTATATATTAATTTTAAATTGGCAATTAACAACAAAATGATGTGGGCAAAGATTTTCTTTCCATATGAGGTACATTCCAGATCTCCACATTTCAAACCCGGGGGCACTGTTCACATCGCCATCTATGGACATGGTAATCCCTTCTAGAGTTGGGCAGTGTAAAGCATCACAGCCATATAACAAAGGCACACACATAATTCTAATATTAGTCAAATCTTAAATATAAATGCTGTACCTAATGGATAACAAAAGTCACACCCCAATATGGAGAGATAGGATTAGTATCGAGTAGAAATTACACTAACAACTCAATATATATCATCTATTAAACTCTATTAGAATCTAACCATCAGCAAAATATATGGCTTATGATAAGCACTCAATGTATATTCATTGAAAAAAAAAAGAATCCCTATGTTTAGACTAAGCAAGATTTTTAGAAGCTTAAGTAACTTATCTAAGGGATTCAAACCCATTTTGTTCTGATTCCAAATTCAGATCTTGCAGCCACTGAGAATTTCGGTCAGTGGGGTTCCACCTCAAATCCTAAAATAGTCTTTGGATTGCCGAGATTGTCTTTCCTTCTAGGTCTGAGCATCCCTGATTTAATAGACAGATGATTCTCACTCATGACCAGTTTAGACTTACCTTACTTAAGCTAGTTTGCTGAAAGCCTGCACCTGTGCCATTCGTGAAAAAATTGTGCAGTTGATAAATATTAAAATTGTATCTAAATAATGTGCCTCGCTTTTAAAATATTCATTGTGCTGATATTCTCAAAAATAGACTATTAATTTTTCAGACACTTTGTAGATAAACAGTTCTAAAAGATAAGTATAAGTGAATTAATTAAATTCTTATTTGTTCTGATACAAAAATAAATTTAGGTCTAAGTTTCAGCCCTGAAGATTTGCATACCTTATAAAACTTAGTAAAGTTAGTTTATGATTTTCCAAACAAATTTATGCAGGACCCCCTGAGACCACTCTCAGGATCAATGATTTGCTAGAAGAAGTCAAAGAATAAAAGTTATTATACTTACAACTACTGTTTATTACAGAAAAAAAAAAAGATACAGAGTAGAACCAGCAGAATTAAAAGGCACACAGGATGAAGTCTAGAAAGATGAGGCATAAGCTTTGGTTATATCCTGTTCCAGTGGTATATTAAAGATAGTTCTTCATTCTCCCAGCAATGACATGTGAAAAAACACATATAAAGTATGGCCAATTAGGGAAGCTACCTGAGCCCAGTGTTCAGAGTTTTTATTGGGGTTTGTCACATAGGCATGGCTGACATGCATGGACTGATCTTTGTTACAGTTTCCAGCCCCTCCGAAAGTCAGACTGATACCACCTGGTCCAATGTCCCCACCATAAATCACATTGTCAGGATAAACAATGTGGCATAGCCCAACTCCCCAGGGAAACAAAGACATTTGTCATATAGGATATTCCTAGGGTTTAGACATTATCTCTAGGAGTTGGACAAGGCTAGACTTTTCCATAGAGTATGCAAGTTGTGGACACTAATGCCTGCTAAACTGATTGATTCATTGCTGCACAGAAGTAGAGTGACAGGAGAGGCAAAACTGATCAGTGTTAAACTTATATATAATATTTACAATTATATCCAAATTAAATATATAATGACATTAATATACACCTTATCTAAATCATCTACTGCCTACCTGTCATACATATTTCCCAGTGAAGTCTGAAGTTTCTTTCACATATGATTGAGAGAACTGTGATGTACCTCTCAGGCAAAGAGAAAACAGGTAGCTAAAAATGGTTTGGGACCAGGCATGGTCACTCACACTTGTAATCCTAGCACTTTGGGAGGCTGAGGTGGGAGGATGGCTTGAGATCAGGAGTTCAAGACCAGCCTGAGCAAAAGCGAGACCCCTGTCTCTATGAAGATTAGAAAAATTAGCCGGACAAGATAGCATGTGCCTGTAGCCCCAGGTACTCAGGAGGCTGAGGCAGGAGGATCGCTTGAGCCCGGGAGTTTGATGTTGCAATGAGCTATGATGATGCCACTGCACTCTAGCCTGGGTGACAGAGTAAGACTCTGTCTCTAAAAGAAAAAAAAAGATTCGGGGAAAAGATGATGACTTGGAGGTGTCAGAAAAAAGCATAGGTGGGAATAATAAGAAAATTAAAAGACAATTCTAGAATTCAGGAGTAAAACCATAGATTTTTGAACAATCTACATAAAAACGGTTGGCTTAAAAATGCAGAATAGGTTATCCAAAAGAGAAACGTGTCTAGAAATTATTGCTAGCTTTCTTTAATGTATTTCTTATACAATTTATTTGAGTGAGAGTATAAGAATGAACTCTCTCCAACTTGTTTTCCAGTAAATGTCTGCCTTCTAGAGACTTCTGTGAATATATATTGCAGTCTGTTGCCCCCACAGGGTTAAACCTGTCCTAAGTTGAGCAGTTGTTTCTGTCCGTCTTGGTTGTTTCCAGCTGGGAACTAGTCCTACAACTATGAAAATATTTAGCTTGATTATATGCCCAAATCTATAGTGTTAAAATAGAATATGTTAATATATTGCATTTGTATACATGCATACATACATGCAAATAAACATCCTTAATCATTTAACTTCAATTTTAATGTACATTTAGATTTCTCTGCTCTATACATAGTTCTATATCCTACCTAGTTTTCCAAATGTTGGTTTCCTAGAATAGCTTTTTTAAAAATACAATTGTATCATTGACTTAATATCTACAATTTAAGGAGACTTCACTTTATGGTAGGCACTAGTTTAAGAGCATAATCTATTTTCTTCTATCATGCTAAGAAGTGTGCTATGAGATAGGTAATAGTGATTTCCTTTTTTGCATGTTAGGAAACTGGGCTCCAAGCAGGATAAGATAATAGCTGAAGTCCCAAGCTTGTCAGAGGCTGAAATAGAACTCAGATCCAGGTTTTCTGATTCCAAAGTCCTTTATCTCAGCAACAATACTGTATTTAAGGTTGTTTCTCAGGTCATGGCCTCCAGTAGAGGACTTCATTGTCCTTCTGTTGACTGACATAGACACAGATGCCTCTGTAGCCAAGAAGGATGTATCAGGAGGGAGGTCCTTATGAACATATCTGCTTTGTTTGATTAATAGATATCAAAAGTCTCTGAAATAATGCAATTCTGATTATTTACCTGACCTATTTTCTTACTCTAATAACATAAAAAAAGGTTGCATACTAGTTGATATATACCAATGTTCATCCTAATATTATATGTATGTACATATATACATATATACATATAATGTTTTTATATGTAAGTGTTTTTCTTTTAGGTTTCCTCAAGCATCCACCATGGAAAAAAAGAGCTTATTCAATATATATTTGAAGTTATATATACTGTATAGCAAGAGATAACACCTAGGTATGAAACAAAATTGAATTTCTGCAAATATCTTTAAGGAAAACCTGAGGAAAATTTAGTTATCGTAAATATTTGGAAAGGTTATCAAATGACTTCTGCATTCAGTCTTTAGAAGACTTGAAAAATGCAGCTTATGCCTCATAGTTAAATGCTAACATATTAATAGATCTAATTCACCTACAGGCAGGGAATTTGAGATTTAAGTTAATTCTTATCATGGAGTTATTAAAATCCCTTTCTTAAAAATGGTCATTCTTAAGAAGAAATTAGTTTCATAAAAAAATGGCTTCAATTTTAAATATAATGGTTTAACATTTATTAACTAAGTGATAGGGATTCATTAATTTATTCAGCAAAATTTTACTAATCATGTGCTACAAGCCAAGCCTAGGGCTTGGTTAGTAAAATAAAATTTTAACCACAAATAATCCATGATTTCAACAAGGTAATAGCAAAATCAAGAAGGTATCAGGTTTCCAGAAAATCTCAGCTGATCATGATGAGTGGTGGGGATACAAACAAGGTGTTAAAGTAGTTCAAACAAGAGGCATCAAAATCAGCAAGTGATTTTAAATGGTCAGTTGAATATGTTACATTAATATATTATCTTGTTTACAGAGCTTTTAAAAATTATTTTATATCCAATTTGTATTTGCTCACATTCAAAATTATTTCATTACTTTTTCATCCAGAATTGTATCAAAAAGAGAAAAGTCAATATGTTACATGAATCAAGTCTGATGTGGTGAAGTAGACATTTTTCTCTTAGAGCTCCCCCAAAGCCAAAGAAGCGGTAGGTGATGAACTAGGATAGAAATTACAAATAGGTATATTGTCAGAAGACTTTCACATTCATTCCTATAGCTGCAAATAGCCATATATATATATATATATTTTTAACCAAGTCCTTTTTATCTGCCATTTAGCAAGAATCCAATTACTGAGCATGAACTTACTGCCTCATAAATAACATCCTCTTAGCTTTCCAATCACACCATTTCAATTCTGTATTTTGTCAGCAAAAGTCCTGTTTTTAAAAATAATACTTCAGCCATCTGCTTACCCATATGTGCTACACATCACTGAATGTTAGATTCTCTGCAAGTTTTATAGACGGTACCACAAACCTTGAATGTGTTTTCTCTCATAATTAGCATTTTACAACCATATTAAATTGATCACAGGTAAACTGTTTCATTTTGGTGTGTTATTTTGATTGTAATCAGACTAACTTGCTGAAAAGTGATTTTGCAGCCAATATATTTTACTTATAAAGAGTTTTCTTTCCTTTTTTATAGCAAATGCATTAGTTTAAAGGTCACACTTGTCAGACCTATAAACTAAATCCCAGGCTTGCAGTGTAAGACATCCCCCGAAGGAGCCATCAGTGTTTACACTGGGGTGAAAAATGTTATCCTAGCAGTTCCATCAGTTTCAATGACTGATGATGTCATTTGCAATTGCTACAATTGGCTCCTCCCAAATAAAAAGGGAAAACTGCTTGGTCAGGGATTCAGTTTCAGTTGTGTGTTCTAAGTCATGTGTATGTGTGTATATGTATATAGACTATTTTTCTACAAAACAAGATAAACTGTCAAGGTAAGTATGGTGGGATCTGACATTACCATAGCCCTTCAACTGAGGAATTGTCCCATTTATGCATGAATTAGGAAAATTTTAAAATCCCCTGGGAGATCTGTCAAACTGAGAATTCAGTACTTTTGTAACACAATCATGAAGAATAAAACCTTTCATTTCTGTTTTTTAAAATACCCTGTTTTTATGGTTAATACATAAGCTGAGTAATAACAAGTGAAATGTTCATCACATTCTCTCATTATTGAATCTATTGCTTAGAGAACCCTGAAATTCTGTTAAAACATTGATATTCAAATTCTTTAAAAATTTTTAAGTATGTTTTAGTTGGGAGAATTGTATGACATGAGGGCGTTGATAAAGTAGACTATCCTAAATTTGCTAAGGAGACAAGTATATCTTTCACTCTTCTACGTCCCTCCTATACCCATCATGAGTTTGTTTCCTGTAACATTCTCAGTGTCTTTAAAAAAATGAATCATATAAAATATGTTCACATGGGAAGGATACAAACCAATAAGGGAAAGACGTGTATAAGAATTAATTTTAACATAGATAAGACAGATCAGTGGGAAAAGAAAGGTCATAAAATACAAGAGCTATGCTGAGGTGGGGGAAGAGGGAGCAAAAGTAGGTCAAATCTTGACTAAGAAATTAGATGTATTTATGGGGTACAACTGGTAACCTTGATGAGAAGAGTTCCAAGTAATGCAGTGGGGACAACAGCCTACGTCAAGAGAGAATGGGGGTGGAGGAAACTTTGAGGAACTTTTCTACAAAAGGAGGATAAGAGAAATGCTTTATTTTGATATTATGAATATAATAAATGTTTAACTTCTTTAAAATCATAAAGCACCTCATCAAATATTTTAGTCTTTGAAACAAATTTTAAATTTAATCACTCAATAAAAAAAGAGATTGGATGTATGCGAATATTATAGCGTTTAGGTCAATATTTAAAGGACTTCACACTCTGATAATGATGCAATAAGGTAACTAGAATATCCTAGCTAATTGAGGAAATTTATATGCATATCATCCAAAATAAACACACACACTATGAATAAAAGAAACGCAGAAGTTTTAGTCCAGCATTTGGGTCTACTTTTCTCATGACACCTGCAATTTCAGAAGAGGTTGTTATGAGGCTAATATCCTGAGCTGGACTTTTTGGCAGTCTTATGTGTCAAGAGAAATAAATATAGGGGTCCAGGGATTACAAATGGAAGATGATAAACACTCAGATTGGATGTTAGGAGCTAAAGAGGTAAACATAAAGATAAAATACAGTACTGTCTTCAACCAGACTGAGTTCAGATACAAATGACTTCAATGCCTAAATTATGGATTAGGATGATCTGGCTTTGTAAGTTACTATGGGTAGCTTGCAGAAGAAAAATGAAATCTCTGCAAGAAATTACTCATTAATGCTCATAAGGGATTTCCACTCTTTTTCATGTGAGGTATGTACATGCACACACAGACATACACTTCATATACATACACAGTATGTTTACAGTGTGCAACATGAGTTGAGAAGAAAACATGAATTAAAAACTAACAAATTTACCGGAAATAAAAATCAACCCCGGGGGCTACAAATATTGAAGTTATAAGACATAAACTTTAAAATAACTATGCTTTCTAATTTCAATGTTAATTTCAGTACAAATTTTAAAAAATTAAGACATAGGTTTGTAAAATAACAAAATAGAAATTCCAAGGGTAAAAACTACAATGGCTGAAAGTCAAAGGTGCTACAGAAGTACTTAACAGCAAATTAATTATTAATTACACTTCAATTGAAATCTTACAAAGAGAAATCTAGAGAGATGTGTTGGTTGTACATTGTGAATATACTAAATGCCACGGAATCAATCATTTTAAATGGTTAATTTTATGTTAGTGAATTTCACTTCAATTTACAAAAATGATTTGAGAGAGAAAGCAAAAAGAACACCTCCGGACGGAAGCTGTGGTTTTTCATAACCTACTCTCAGAATGATATCACTTCTATCCTTCTCTATTCTCTAGATTTGAGTCACAAAGTTCAGCCCACATACAACAGAACTGGATGTGGTTAAGCTCCATCTCTTTAGGAAAAGCAATAAAGAATTTGTAGAAATTTCTTTCAAAAGTGCCACAATCAACAAACATATGTTTTAACAGCAAAAGTGAGTTTTTCAGTGAGAAATAAAATGATACCAAAGGGAAGCATGAAGATACAGAAAAGAATGAATATCAATAGAAAGAGCAGACATGTGGGTATGAATCAGTCTCATTGAATATTGACTTTATATAACAAAATATGTTTTTGTTACATATGTATGTATATGTGTGTGTATTTATGTGTGTGTATATACACTTATGGGAGTTGGGGGGACAGAATGAGACAGAGAAATAGACAAAGAGAGAGACGTATAGTACTTGAAAACAATAAAAATAGGTGGAGCTGAATTAAATTAATAGTCTAACTTACTTGGAATGAATAGAAAATACAATATTCCAGCCTTGTTTTATACTTAATCAATATAACATGTCTTTCTTTAAAGTAAGCAATAATAGAACAATGAAAGATTATATAAGATATAAACAAAGACAAAGAATGAAATGAAAAAAATATGTTTCCTAATTAATCCAAATGAAATGTAAGAAGGCCATAGAACAGATTAGATAGGAACAAAATCATATATATCAATAATAACACTAACAGTAAATGGATTAAATATTCCAATTATTAAGTTGCTTAAACAGACTGAACAAAAATGAAAAACCAAATACATTGAACTACAAGAGGCACTGCTTAAATATAATTTACAGATAACTTGAAAGTAAAATGGTGAGAAAAAAATACCGTGGAAAAACAAGAAGATGAGTGATAGTTATATCAGTGAAAGTAGAGTTTAGGGTAAGAAACATTATAAAAGATAATTAATATTTTGTGATTGAAGAGTCGCAGGGAAACAAAAAAATCTATATTTTATGCACATTAACATGGCTTCAAAAACTGTTGGAGAAATAAAAAGAAAAAATAATCCTAAAATGTATTGGGTCAGACTCGACCTTTTTTGTTCTCTGAAAGAGTTCGTATTTTGGAACTATCTGCTCTCTAATGCTTAGTAGAACTTTCCTGAAAAGCCATCTATGCTGCAACTTTTTGGAAAAGTTCTTCAATATTTGAAAGTCTAATATATTTTTTTTTATCTTCTTGTTTCAATGTCAGTAAGTTGTGTTTTTTTCAGAGGACTTTATGTATTTCATTTTTTGTCATAAAGTTGTTTATAATATTATTTTATATTTTCTTCAATGTCAACAGTGCCATGGTTATGTTTTCTTTTTCATGCCTTTTAATTTTAACTTGGGTGCTCTCTCTCTCTGATTATTCTTGCCAAGTTCTTAAATTTTATCAGTCTTTTCAAATAACCTACTTTCAGATTGTCTATTATTCTTCTGTAACCTAGTTTTTCAATTCATTGAATTTTTTCTTATTTTTATTATTAATATTCAGTTTCTGTTACTTGTTTTAGAGTATGCACTTTTTCAAACTTTTTAACTTTATTGCTTTCCTCTTTAATTTTGCATTTTGATGGCTATATATTTTCTTTTAAGTACTACTTTAGTTGCAGGGCATAATTTTTGATACACAGTATTATAGCTGTCATTGAGTTATCATAAGCATATTCCTTTCTGTTTCATGTTTTGCTACCTGAATATATGAGCTTCTGTTTATCAATTTGCAAGACTGACTTTTTTTCGCTTTCTTTCCAGAGATTTGTTCATTTGCTGCCTCCTTTTGCCTACTTTATTAAATTTTATTTTCACAAATTTGGAAACTACACAATGTTTTTATTTCTCATTGGATTTCTTACCTGGAGTTACCCTGAAGTTAATATCCTGCTCCCTTATCTAGTATAGATAAGAAAATTTTCAAAATTTCCAGTTTTTTTAAAAAAATTTTATGACACAATTTTGTTTTGGTATTAACTCTCCAGTGTTCCTGCTTTCATTTAAAAATTTTCTTTTATGAATTTCTTATATCATTATCGATCCATGGTACTTTTCAAATGGTATCCCTGTCCCCAGTTTTTTATGAGTTCAATTATTTTTATTGGGATGGTTGTTTTGAGTTTCTTTGACCTGAAACCAAAGAAGGCTGAGTAACTGAGTAAGGCTCATCTTGAAAGTAATGCATTATAATTTATTATAACATTATAATTTACTTATTCTTGACATCTTTTCATAAGCAAATTAATAAAAGGTTCTCATTATATATAAACTCTCTCAAATGTGAGTTTAATTAAAAGGACAGCCTAGTGGGAAAGCTTCTATTACTTAATATTAGTTATATTAGCTATTGAGATTTCTTACTAAATCTAATCATAGCATGATTGTAATAATATTAAGGAATTGTAGAGCCTAAATGTAGTTTGGCGCTACATATAGAAAAACTTAGGGCAAATATTGTAATGAGATTTTTCTAAGGTCATAAATTTAGCTGATGACAGTGAAGAGACTCTAACTTAGGATTTTTGACTTCCATTTATCATTCTTTCACTAAAATTAACTTAAGTATTCTTTGCTTAAATAAGCACTGTACTAAGCATGTTGAAAACATTATCTTATTTAATCCTGAAAATAAAACTGGATGTTGATAATGGAGGAGGCTATGTAATGTGTGGGGATGGGGGTATGTGGAAAATCTCCTGTATCTTTTTTCTATTTGCTGTGAACCTAAAACTGCTCTAAAAATTTAAAGTCTTTAAAAAATAGCTCTAAAGCAGCAACTATTTTATTCTTATTTTGGAGACAGGAATTTAAGTCATGCAGGGTTAATATTTGTCTTTAAGTCTTAAAGTCATATCATGAGGGAATGACATGAACAGTACTAAGATATGTACTGCTTGATTCTTGAAAACTGTGTGTGTGTGTGTGTGTGTGTGTGTGTTAATAGCTATATTTACAGTCTGTCCTATTATATGCCCAAAGGCTCTTAAGAACCACATAATTAAAAAAGTCAGTTTGTGGTGGTGAGGTTTAGGCTTACAAAAGAGTCTTAAAGAAGTCTGGGTTTATTCTAATTAAGTGAACTACCAGGGTGCTAAATGAAATTCTGTGCTTGGAAAACTCTCTTTGCTTTTTCACGGTGTTATATTTGTGGATGAAATATTCTGGGGATGAATGTTAAAAGCCCTCGTGCCACCTAGACCTTCTCCAGAATAATTTCTGAAAACACTGTAGTTTGGCAGCTGCTCTGCAACCTGGGAGTACATTTTAATTGGCTTTATGACTGAGGGATTTATTCCTCTCTCCATGAATTCTTACCCTTCTTTTAGCCTATTAGTTGAAATATTTGAGTTAATATTATGGTCTTTCTCACTATAAATTCTTTGGGTGCAAAGTGCAATGGAATGATAGGTTTTCCTATAGCAAAAAAAATAATAATCATAATAATTATAATAAAAGCAAGAATCAGAATCTGCCAAAAAATGAAAGTTTTGCTAATTTTTCCATTCCATTTGTCCCTTTTATGTTTTTGTTTTAGTCTCTGTCTATTGCCGTTTGCCAAATGTGGCTCAGTAAAGTTGAAAGAAAATTTATTTTGATGGACGTATTTCATCAATATGAGTGTATCAATAACATTTTCAGACAAGAAGTGCTTTCTGTATTACAGTCTACTGGATTTGTGTCAATAGCTCACATAATTTGAGGCTTTCAGCTAATTTTAAGTAAGCATTTCTGCTTATTTCCCAGAAAGCATAGCCCACGTCATCAGCAACATACTTGCATTTTTTAAAAGGCTATAAGCAGCTCTTCCATTAATCCCTAGATTTATCTTTAATAAAGTACAAAACGTGAAGTGGAAGTGTAGTGACTGAGAACCTGGGCTTTGAAGTCAGATGTGTCTGAATTTGAATCTCTACTCTGCCTTTTCAACTCTATGTCTTTGGACAAATTACTTGTTTTCTTTAAGGGTTAGTCCCAGCATCAATAAGTTGTGGGGTAAGAATATTGAACGTGAATGAAGAAATACAGGTGAAAAGCTTAGCAAAGTGCTTGTCAGAAACCTATTGTGCAGAAAATGAACAGTAGTTAACTATTTCACTCCAATAACATAATAAAAGAGTTTTTAATAATGTAATCCATGAGCTGACAAGAAATGAACTGTGGAGGAATTGTCCCAATTTGAAAGAACTAAGAAAAGAGTCATATATCCATGACGTATTGGATCTGACATTTGTCTATTAAATAATAACTAAAGAACAACTGGAGGAAAATTTTAAGAACAGTTTAGTGAGTTAGTAGTTTCAGACAGATGACAATGCTAATTTAAATCTTTAAAGTACATAGGTTATTTTGTGAATACAAAATAAAACAAGTATTTCATTTAACTCATTGTATTTTCTGAACAATTTCAATGCATTTTTATTATATCATTTAATATGCAGGTAAATTTGGAGACAAAAAAATTAAAATGCTTCTTTTAGTGAACTAGTAGATTAGTTAGATCAGAAGCAAAATATAATAAAACCATGATTAATGGAAATGCTCTAGGCCTCAGGTATTTTAGTTTAATTGTAGAACACAAAGGTTTTTAAATTCAAGGTTAACTGTAAAAGTATTTTGTTAACAGGTGCAAAACATAGTTAGAAAGATAGAATGAACAATATTTGATAGCATAAGAAAGTGGCTATAGTCAACAATAAGCTAGGATATACTTAAAAATAACTAAAAGAGTGGAATTTGAATGTTCCTAACACAAAGAAATGATAAATAAGTGAGGGAATGGATACCACAATAACCCTGATTTTATTACTACACTTTGTACACCTGTATCAAAACATCACATGTACCCCATAAATATACATAACTATTACGTATCCATAATTAAAAATAAAAATAGCTTCCCTCCGTGCTTAGAATCTAATAATTTTATCTAATATGCTAATTCTAAATATTATGCAAGGTTTTGGAGAATCATAGAGGCCAAATTGAAGGTATATGCACTCTAGGAAATCCTTTGGATATTATATTCCATTGCTTTTTAACAAATCTCTAATAAAAGACAAGCTGTATAAAATGGAAAATATTATATTAAATAAATAATACCCTGGTTATCACAGTCTGTATCTCATTGGTTTTGATTTATTAATGTATAGCTGACCTTTCGACAATGCAAGGTTTAGGGGTGCTGACGACCTGCATAGTCAAAAATTGGCATATAACTTTTGGCTCCCCCAAAATTAAACTTCTGATAACCTACTGTTGACCAGAAGACTTACCAATCACAAACAGTTAACACATATTTTTTATGTTACATGTATTGTGTACTGTATCTTGTAATAAAGTAAGCTAAGGAAAAGAAAATGTTATTAAGAAAATCGTAAGGAAGAGAAATTATATTTACCATTCATTAAGTGGAAGTGGATCATCATAAAGATCTTCATCCTCATCTTCACATTGAGTAGGCTGAAGAGGAGGAAGAGGAGGGTTGCTCTTCCATCTCTGAGGTGGCAGAGGCAGAAGAGGTGGAGAAGGTGGAAGGGGAGGCAAGAGAGGCAGGTACATTCGGTGTAACTTTTGTTGAAAAAAATCCACATAGCAGAGGATTCAAGCCCATGTTTTTCAAGGGTCAACTGTAGTTAGCTTCAAATTATATGTGCGTAAAATTTATATGCATATATGTATGTATAAATTGTATATGTGTGAGTAATATGTATGTATTAATATATATGTGTATATATGCATATATATGTACCCACACCGATAGACACATACCAAAATATACACATATATAATACAAATAAGTTGATCAAAATTGTATATTGTATTATAATGAATAACTTTAAAAATTTAGGAATCTTAATTATATAGTTATTTTAAAATTTTTAATAAAACCCTAATTTTTACAAGTAAATTAGCTACTTTATAGTCTATATTATAATATTATGGCAAAAGACATAATTATATCTCAAAAATTACACTGATTTTTGCACAATGCCTTATAAGAAAAACATTAATAACTAAAAATATATACCCAAAGAGTACAATTAAATGATAAAATGTCCTGCCTTCAAATAGTGAATTTTTAAGAACTCCTGAATCAACCATTGATGATACTGCATGGTTACAAAATATAAGTTTGCTTAGAAGACCTATTGTATTGACAAAGGAAAGCACAGGTTTTTGCAGAAATAAGCCATGTCAGCCTTATAAGACAAGAATCCATAGGTAAAAATATGCATCTGCTACTGTATTCAAAATAACTAATAGCATAATAGCATAAATGAATTAAATGTATTATCAAAATTTTAATCTGAGAACACATTTCATGTACTAAAGGCAAACCTCTGAAGTCCTACATTATCTTTCTCTGCACACATCATCTCTTTCTCAGATCTCACACCCCATATTAGAATGGTAGTATAAATTTGTGTTGATATACATATTAGGATATTAAACAGTTAATATCTGCAGGGAAATTGTGCATATGTTAGATATCAAATTTTTTGCTTGGAATGATTTATGGTTCTTACTCTTTAATACTTCTATTTTTTGTCTTTTCATGCTTCATTATGGTTACTTCTTATGACTTAACCTTCTTGTTCATTAAGTCTATCTTCAGCTGTGTCATGTTATGTTTTTAAAAGAAACCTATATATTTATTTCAATTTCAACAATTTTATTTACTCTCCATTTCATTTCTAGTAATTTTATTTTGTTCTTTCTTATAGTTACCAGTTCTTGGCTGAAATTCTCAAGTTTTTTTCTTTTACCTCCTTAAACTTAACAAAGGTATCTATTTAATATATTTTTCTACTGTGTATTTTTTATCCCAACTCCCTTTTTGATTGCTCAATCTTTTCCTCACATGCTCTTGGTTATTATGCTTTCATTTTTTAAGAAAAAAAACTGAATTGCAAGAGTTATTAGTAATTATTTTTTGAAATAATTCAAAGCTGGTCTGTATTCTTGTAATTCTGCATATTCTGGTTTACTCTTACTCTCTAAGTGTAATCTTTTGGATTCCTAACTCCTGGGGTATAGTTCTTTGGAATCCTAATCCAATGTATGAAATCTTTTACAGGGCCTCTAAATCTTTATTTTAATTTTCAAGTAGTAAACGTTATTAGGTTTTCAAAAGCTATGTGTAGTTTTCTCAGCCTGTTAGTAGAATATTTCATTCTCCTCTTCTGGAATTCCATTCCTCTCACAGAAAAGTTAGTCTCAAATGCTTACTTCAATTTTTCAGGTTTATTTTTCGTGGTGGTGTTAAACCTAGCCATAACTGATAAACCATAACTCATCTCTGCCTTATTAGCTCTCTGATACTTTTATGTCTTCTTAAAATGTTTTATTCTCTGAGAGTAAAACATTGATTTTTTTTTTCTATTAAGTCCCCTGGACCTAGCACAATTTAAATAATTAACATTTATTTCATCCTAATATGTCATATGCAGTGTTCTAATTTATTTCTAGCAAAACCTTTATGAGATAATTATTATTATCTTTAGGTAATATATCTCATAGGTAATTATTATTACCTACATAGAACCTAGGCAGAAAGTTTAAATGACTTGTTTACTGTTGCATAGCTAGAAAGTGGCAAAGTCAAGATGTGAACGGGGAGCTCTGATACCAGAGACTAAAATCTTAACCACTACAGTATATATTGAAGCCATACTGGTTTTCAACAATATCTCTTGAATAAATTAATTTAAAATTTAATTTTATGTTTTTATTCTTTCCATGTTGAAAAAGTTTCTAAACTCTGAGTATTTACATTGTGAGATTCACAATGAGTTATAATGATATTCTTGAAAATATTTGGTCTTTATCTTGAATGTGAGTCAAAATTATGTTTTTTTTTGTTGGAGTAAGAATTTAGGAATACTTACTAAACCATAGTGTAATCTTCAAGTTCTTTTTGAAATGAAACATTGATAATATTTTTTATCATTTTGCTTATACTGCTAATATCGAAATATAGCCAGAAACAACTTATTTGATTAAGGCTGTTAGTTGAATTCTGGTTTTATAGAACTGTTTTCTCCTTTTCAAGGACTTTGTTTTTGCAAATCCATATATAATAATGTTTAGAACAAAAAAAACTTATATAAAATACTTAGATATCTGCTGATTTATAATCTCTATTGCTGTTGCCGGTAAATATTTATTGCATGTCCATGGGTTATATTTGACCATACTAAACGTTTTCTTGACTTGGAGGTGTATTCTTTATTTAATGGTACATACATATTTAACATAAAGGAGAATAATGCATGCAGATACAAAGAGGATTGAGTATTAGAAACCCTTATTTCATTGTACCATCACACATATACATACCAAAAATATCAGTATACAACCATCATAAATGCACATCATATTATATGTATGTATATCTATAGGAATAGCCAAGGAACTCTTTATTTTAAATATTCTAATTATTTTTGGTCTTTACAACTATTTCTGTGTAATTCTATGCTTATACAACATTACTGATATGTACATTTGGCTTCTGTTTTATATGCTTTTCTTTATATCATTTTCTGTATAAATTTTATAAATGAAATGAATCAATATATTTATGATTATGAAAATTCTATAATGTTCAATGACAGCATGTCATGTTTCTATATAGTATATATGTTCATTATTTTTATTGCAATAGTATAAACATGTCACAACGATGTACCAATAATTTGCCTAATCTTATCATATGCTATATCAGATATGTCTAAAATTTTGTTATAAATAACATGCAATGTATTATTTCATACACTTAAAATTATTTGCCTAGAATATATTATAGAACATGTGATTACTGAATCAAAATATAGATATCTTTGATGGTTTTTGACAGGGCATAAAATTACTTACCAAAATTTGTTTTATCAATTTGCAAATCAAGAAGCAGCAAATGTTTGCTCTCTTGTCATCTGTGGGTATTCACACTTTATCATTTTTAGTATCTGAAAATTTTTTATTGATATTTGAAAATTAATAGCCATTTTTTAAAAGCAAACTTTTTCTTTGAAAATACACGTGATGTCTAGGTGTTGCCATGGAATAGGCTTAGAACACCAAGTTGGAGAGTGTAAAAAATGAATTGTCGCCAACATTCTAATGAGTTTATTCACTAATGTAAAAACTTGCCACGCCATGTCACCATCTTCATTCGCAGACATGTGGAAACTACCAACATTAGAAGTTATACAAACAATGAACTTGCCCCACCTAGGCAATGACATGGTGGCGAAAGCTGATGATCAGCCTAATGTTGATCTTTGACCCTTGAACTCCATAAACTTTCATCCTCAGGTCTCCTAGCTGTCTTGTAATTACAGTGGATGCTTCCACGTTTCTTGGCTTTTGCTTGGTAGCTAACTGTATATCTAGGCCTGATGCATGCTAATTCCCACGTCAGTTGCTGTTCATTCCAAAGGGTCTTAAATCACCCAGGATTCTCTTTCGAAGTGTGCTATAAGCAATCCTGATCCTGGATTGGTTTTGTTCAGTTCAGAGGTTTGAACCAGGAAGTGAAGTTCAATGAGTTCATGTCATATTTTAACATGTTCTGGAATTTCTCACAGGTCTACCAAAGTGAGTCATTGCTGCATTAATTCCTTATGGTCCTATTTTTGATTTAGGATATTTTCTTTTTCCCAGATAAATACCAATTTCATTGTGAATAAAAATAAGGTGACTTAATTACTGTTTTTCTTCAGGTCATAATATTAACAGAAATATTGTAGCCAATATTACATAGAACTTCTGCAGGAGCAAACTCTCTGAATGCTGCATAACTTGACAGATGCCAACAGCTATTTTTCCCAAGGGAGAGAAGGAGACTCGAGTGTTTGGGGTCTGGGGGTAAAAGGTACACTAAAGATTATTTTGACATTAGTTTACTTTGAGCTAATCACATCCAGGTGGCCCCAAATTATTGCTCACAGCCCAAATGTTACCAAAAGTATAGCTCCAGCACTCACTTTGATGCCAAAGTATAGAGTTGATCCATTCCAGGACTCTCCCTTTGGACCCTTAGCCCCCAGAATAAATTATCTATATTTGTCTCATAAACAGAAGCATTTTTAAAAAATTCTGATTCTGCACATGTCACTGACACTATAATACCTATAAATCAGTATCTGGTAAAATCATGATACAATAGTTTTTAGCTCTCTGTATTCCATTTGTCCAGTGGCCAGATGTCTACATTAAAATTTTTTCTCTCAAAAACTTTTTTCTTTCAAATATTATATATTGGTTGTTTTGACAATGCTTACAAACTTATGAAATGTTGAGGCAGCTGAAATTTTCTTTTCTGTATGAGGTTTGAGAGATGTACTTTAGTCAAGGAGCTATTCCAACATTTCATTTTTTAAAGATAGCTCTTAAGAGAAACCAGGGTTTTCTTTAGAGAACACTGCTTGACAATGGCGTGAAGCTAAGTATATTAGAATGCGACCTGCAGAAGTGAATTAATTGCTATAGATAGGGAAGATCTCGATATGCCACATGCAACATGTATCCCACCTTATAACAAAAGAAACATGATTAAAATATTGTTTTTCTGAGCAGTTAGTCCCCAGTGAGATTGATTTAACCTGAAAAATGTTTCAGAGTTGTAAAACAGTAAATGATAAGAAGGGAGGATTTGTAACTGAGGGGAGGAAGATACACACTAGAGAATATTGTCCAGATAAGTCTTTGGTAAATGTGTCACTGAAATGCTAATAATTGGCCCTACCCTGGATAAAGTCTCAACATCTTTTTATAATGAGGTGGATATATTTTAAGGGACTGTTAATGAATAGGTCAAGAATGCTTTCCTAGAATCACAGCTGAGATCATCTTTCTTTCTCTAAGTGACTGCCTAGAGTTAGAAAGGATTGAGTAAAGGCAGGAAACAGGTAAAGAAGGAGCATTTTGGAGTCACCACTGGGGTTTGGGTTTTGCCTCCTCTGATTTCTGCCACTACGATCTTGTTATTTTGCTCCTCAAGGTTCTGTTTTCTCGTCTAGAAAAAGAGATAATCATTCTAGATAATAACCATTATTTATGAGAGACTCTGGATTGATTCACTGAGTATATTGATGTAAAAAGTACCCCCAAGTTATAAATAATAACCTTATTATTGTGGTTGAAGGGAGATATAATCCTGTTTTCGCTCCAAGGGTGAAAGGCCTCGATTTCCCATATTAATAGAATGTATAGAAATATATCTGCTTCCAGATATATTTCTGAAATGATCAGGAAGAACACTTTAGATTTATAATTTTGAAGTGAAGTTTGTAAATTTTCACACTGAATGGGTCAATGAAAATGACAAATAGACACATGGCCGCTCAGCTCAAATCATGTTTTACATCAAAATTAGTTTGTTTCTAGTTAAACAAGTGAAAATCAAGTGAAACTGTGGCTTTCAGAAGTTTATGGATTTCCAAATTTATAAGAAACTATAGAGGTGTCTTATGGGGAAAGCATGGAGTCAGAAGACCCAATCCCTGCAGAGCGAAAAAACAAAATTATCTCCAAATGAACCACTTCTGTGTACACTTAATTCTTAGTAAAATTGTATATGTTATTTTGATTTATGATTTATGACGGTCTAATTTAATTATTTTGGAGACTACTTAGAGATTATAATGATGATCCACATTGCTTGAACAATTATCTAGTCGTGCAACAATCTTTGTCCTGAATGAACAAAGTTACCTTGCTGAGTTATTGTGTGAGCCTGATTTATTTGACTAACTGCCATCTTCTGCCCTTTTATATCAGTCAAAGAAAATTGTCACAAGAAATGTTACCAGCCACTTTTGAAAATCATCATCATACATAATTATTCCCTCAGGTAGATTCCTTGTTGGTTGTGAGTAATGAATAGAAAAAAATGATTGAGCACTAATTCCTGGTCATTGTAAAACCTAAAGTAAGTAGACGGTAAAACTAAAATTCATCCTTGAGAATGGCAAGAATATGATAGTGGAAAATAAATGTGATATATATTGAAAAATGTATCATTTTCTCAGTATTATAAGACTTGAGTGTAAATAGTCTATGTGACTGATGAAATCTACTTTGTGGATTGATATTATGGAATAATAAAACTTGGGAAGTGAAATTTAAACTTTCACACTTCCATAAGAGAAGCTTGTCTCCCCCCAAACCTCTTGGTATTGATTTTAAAATAAAAGCTCACTCAGAAAAAAAACCCAAAACATTCAAGTATAACACACTGATAATTATAAATATCCTTTAGTTTAATATGATAATAAAAATAAAATTAATGATTATTTTGCTTCAAATATTTAGTTTGAATTTCATGGTCTTTACTGACAGCTTGAACTGACTTTGACCAATGTTCAGGGATTTTGTAGTATTAAAGCATTTTGATAAAATATTTATTCTTGCATATGGCTCACAAATTCCTGCTGTTCTCTCTCCCATTCTCTGGCTCACTCTGTTTCTGCTCCTTCAATGTTCTTCTAACCTGTCACAAGTTAGGTAAGTGCTTTCCATTAAGTCTCATTTAAAGATTATTCCTATACCCTAAAATGTCTTTTGAGCCTTTTATGTCTCTTGCAAACTCTTGAAATTAATCTTACCCTAGAAGTTCTTCACTGCAGATGGTGCTTTTAAAGCTTGTATTTTAAAATACCTTGTATTATACTTTTCGATATTTATTTCTGTATGTCTATATTTCTCAGTAGACTGTATTCAATTCTCATCATTGTATTATAGTAGCACATATCATAGTAGACTGCTCAGAGGTACAAACAATTGTTGGTTAAATTTGTTGTTCAACTGTTACATTAAATCAATTCTTAGAAAATTGTTAGAGATTCTATAGCCCATGTGAATGAGATAAGATCTCAAATGAGAAAAATCAGATGAATGGTTGTAAGAATATATATTATAGAAAGCAAAAGAGCCTTTTGATAATGGAAGAGATGTTCAATTCTGCTGTTGGCAATACCACATCTGTGTTATGCCTGGGTTAAGTGTTCACTATAGAAGTCGTGAAAGGGAATTAAGGGATGTCATATGGGAAGCAGCTGACCCAGGCACAAGAGGGTAAAACAGGGATGCCTCTAAGCTGACACTTGCAAAATGAGGAGTTAAATGGGGGAAAGAGTGATTAGGGCTGAGATGTCTGTAGGAGAGGCCTTTGTCCTCTTAGCCACAGTCTCATGTTTATAGCCTAGGTAGTGATATTTTATGAAGAATCTATTCAAATTCATTTTGGTTATAAATGAATTAATGTAGTCATTAAATTGTCTCCCACCTCTCTGATACATTAATCCTAACCCCAAATCAGTAAGATTTTATATATATATATATATAGATAGATATATATATATATACGCACACATTTTAGATACATACACATATGTAATGAAAGGCCTATAGCATGATGAAGCCATGTATTAAATGCCTGGATGTGATATGGTATATAATATTTTAAGAGGTTAATACATTCCTGAAATTTTGTTTTGCTTTGGTTTTGTTTAAAGCCATGAGTCAAATACTTAGCCTTCTTAAACTCTGAAAGGTGAGCAATTTATTGTCTTCCTTTCTTATCGCCAGTTTATATTTCCTGCTGGACTTTTTATGTCATTGGAAAAGATATAACAGAAAACTAAGATGATATTAACTATTATAGTCTAGGGCCATAATTTTTTGTAAATAACTTTCTCTCAATATCTAAGCAAATGATTTTCATGATGCTAGAGAGGAATCATTTCTGGGTAGGGAACTTCTTCCATGATGCTTCCACTGCCCCGGTAAAAACAATGATTGTTTTCTAGTAGAGGAGAAGCAGAGACAGAGAAAATTGGATTCATCGCATTGCGAGGCTGTTGGATCTTTATTCATATGTTTTCACTCTAACGAATTTAGGGAATGGGGTAACGAAAGTATGTAGTTTGTGGGGCAGTTTAGTGGATTAAATGTGCTAATGGATATATAAAGTGCTTATCACAATGCCTGGCTTATGTTAAGTGTCCTGAAAATTAGCCATTGCTTTTATAAATGCATTACATATACAATCCTGTCTTTTCTTTCTTTCTTTCTTTTTTTTTTTCCTGAGACTATCTTGCTTCAGAATAAAAAAAAATATATAGAATGGAAGAAAAAAGCAGGAAAAAGAACTTAAACAGTCTGATGCTTTGAGAATTGCTGACTATCATTAGGGTCATGATGGGGTAGGTGAAGCAGGTTATAAAACATTTGAACTCATTCCAGCACTGGTGACCCTTTCCCACACCCAGATGTTTAAATGACTGCTCAATGGGGGTGTGTGGATTATAAATATGTCCCATCTGCTGCTACCATCTGCCTGCTCTTGAAAGGTATAAAATCACTGCACATGGCAGGAGCAGCAGTCCCCATTCCAAACCACAGGAATAAGATAACCAGAAACCTTTCTTGTGACAAAGCCTTCCAACGTTTGCCTAAAGGGAATAAATAAAGGTCAAGGCAATCACTTCGTTAATGTGTTGCTGGAAAGAAGTGCTACGGGAAATACTTTATAATTTAATTGCGAGATGTGAATCCGGATAATTATAAACAAAAACTAGAGTGCATTTAAATGTTTTACTCTAGAAACCAGAAGGCATGTGTGCAACATTGCATGAACCACATAATCCTTTTCTTCAAATGGGTCCTTAGCTGCAAGTATTTTAATTTAGGGAAATACCTTACAGTTTGAATATGTAATACTAGTAGTAGTAGTATTAATAGCAATAATATATTAATGTTTACAGTTCCTCTGCTTTCTATTATTCTCTATTTTATGACCCAAAGTTTTTTTGGTTAATTCTTTCATACACTTTGCACTTTGTAATGACTTTATTATATGTTTGTTTATTTATCCCCTTCTACTTCATTAGATAATGTGCTCCAGGAGATCGGGGATTTCTCTGTATTCCTCTGTATTTCACTGTATTTCTCCTATTTTGTCATGAACCATACTCAGACAAACTACTGACATACAGCAGACACTCAGTAAATGGTGTGCAATATATTAATATTAATTATTTATATTGTGTAAAATTATTCCAAGTGATGAATATCAGATATACTTCACCAAATAGTAACATGAAAATAATTCCATATTTTTAGGTACTTTAATTCCCTGGTTCCTTCTTCAGCTTAAGACCACATCAAATATATTTACAAATACATCCTCGAACTAAAATAAAAAAAGATAACAGGAAAGTAGCACTCTTGAAGAGTATACTACAGACCCAAATCTATGGCACATGTCCTTTTAACTTAAGAAGAAGACACAATGAGGTGATTCTATTTACATCAAGAAGAAACCACCAGAGATAGGTAAATACATAGATAGATAGATAGATCCTTCCCACCTAATCTCTAAACTCCCTTTAACAGGGGGACAGGAGGTAGATTTAGATGACTCTAGTTTTTTATTTTTTTTATTTTTTTCATTATTTGCTTTTTCTTTTTTATCTTTCACAATCTCTCAACAAATAATGACTTGAGTCTATTTTATATAGTTATTCTATCAGTTACAAGCTACTTGATTTTGAGCAAACTACTTGGACTCAGTTAATGCCAGTATTTTCATGTGTTCATTAAAATAAAATGGCATGTGAGTTTTGTTAGCATCAAATGATGCATGACATGGGAAAGCAATTTGTAAATTGTAAAATAGTAACCCAATACTGATGGGTTTTGTACTGTCAATTCTTAGATGTGCTAAAAGACTTCTGATGATCTATTTTCAGAAATATAATACTGGTTTCATGGAAAAATAGAAAAGTTAAATATTGACTAAAAGGAAGGTTTGGAACCATCTAATGTCTAAAGTCACAAATCAAAATGGAAATATAGCTATAGGTACCTAAATTACTCCATAATTATATGTTCAATTTGTAAACATGGGAACAGTAATAGCAACTAATATGTCTCTAGTACTGATGATGTTTCTGTCATCAGTTTGTGTTTTATTTAATTAAAAGATAACTTCATATTTTGAATATAATTAGGTAATTATATTACCCATTCATCTTCTACTAATATCGAATATTTGCAATGTTTCTAAAATTTAAACACACATAAGAATTACCTAGAGTGATGATGTCCCCACAGATTCCCGGGTCCCATTTCTAGAGATCTAATGTAGGTGACGCTGGGATGGGGTCTGAATCTTTTCACTTCTAGCAAGCTCCCAGGTGATGATGATGATACTGGCTAACCTGAAGCACTGTTCTGTAGAGTCATGGTACACAAGAACCAGTATAAGTGATTTCCTCCCCAATTAACAAGGAAAAAAAAAGATATTTCGAATGGGTTATTGCCACGTTTTTATTGAGACTTTCAAAATTTTGAAAAACATTTTTTTAGCATGACTATAGGAAAAGTAGATTTTGAAATGTATGGTGTGTAGATTGAGTTCCTCAGAAATCAAACCCTGAGGTGGAGGTTTGCATAAAAGAATATTAATGGGGAATATTCTTTTGAGTGACACTTTTAAGAGACTGACAAGGGCAGGATTGGACAGAGTGAGAATGTTGAATTGTGATGCATCTGATACTGTCACAGCCAATTCTGTAGAGAACTTTGGAGAAGTTACACCTCTGTGGAGTTGTTCCTATTTGACGCCAGGTCTTCGACCCTCACATCAACTAGTAATTTGTTGTAGGCCTAACCCGGAGAGAGAGTGTAATACTGGATAAAGTAGTATTCTTCAGCAGAGATCTCAAGAGCCATTCTTGGAGAGGGATTCAGTTCTAAGCCTTCAGAAATCAATACTGCTGGCAGTTTAAGGCATGAGCGCTTTGTAGGGAGGAAGGGAACTTGATGCTTATGGTCTAATTTGCTAAAAATTGTCTAGTTGATATTTTGAATTAGTTCAGTTTCACTGGAATATAGGTACTGACGTTTATACTTCAGCTGTAGATCACTTGGATTAAAAACATGAATTACTTCCAATCTGAAATATCTACAGTTGTTGAGTCAGCGAAAGTAAACCACAAACTCCCATGTGTACCACCCACCTCAAAACTTTTTTTGTTGTTTTCTGCTTTAGAATGAACTAGCACTTTAGTTTCAAAATTGTCAGTATTTTGATTGTGAAAGATTGTAAAATGAAAAATGTTGAAGCTAAAATGTTCTTTGAACTATTTCACCTTTTCATAAAAGCAATTTAGTAATTGGCTTGGCCTGGAGTTATAACATTTGCCTTAACCCACCCCACGAACTCATCAAATACATTAACTATGAATCAAATGGGATGTTTTAGACAAGTAATTTGGGTGAAATCACTAGACTTACCGAATTATTTTATTCAAGTATACTATATTACTTTTATTGATGTGAGAAGGGATACTATGAATTATCTAGCCCACTCCTTCATTTTATAGATTAATAAACTGAGGTCTAGGTATTTATATCATTCTTTCTTTTAAGCAGTATTTATGGAGCCTCTGCAGTGTCCCAGGCAGCTGGCTGAATGCAAAGGTTAAAATACAGAATGAAAGAGACCTTGCTCCTTGTTCAGGCAACTTAAAGTTTTGAGGGGTGTTTAATTAAAAAAAAAAAGAAAGAAAGAAAAAAAAATAAAGAAAGAAGATAATTAGAAATTTTGTTACAATTGAATCAATCATCAAATTATGATAAAGAGAATAAGAACAGGGATCCATTTGGATGAGAGTCAGGAAGAACTCTTTAACACCTACAAAATCCACAAATTAGCAGAAGGGAGAGTGTTGCAGGCAGAGACCAGCTCAGAATGTCGAAATATTGGAAAGTCCACTGAGTTAGGTAGGGAATTGAATGACATGAAGTTGTGTAGGATGGCAGGGAGCAGTCCATTAAGTAAGGTATTGGGGGTATGCAAAGAGATTGGATGTAGAAATTGAAAATCATTTAAAATGCTGTAACGTGCAGGTGGATAGGAAAAGAGTAACTTGGCCTAAATGAAGTCAAACATTCTGGAAGCTAAATATCCCCTTGATTGTTGTGAGTATGGGATGAGCATCCAAGGTCATGTTAGGGAAAAACAGATAGGAAATTCCTATAGTTGTCCAGCTATTTAGATATTAGATGTTTAGGTATTAAACAATAAAGGACATTTTTATTTTTTTATATTGTAAAAAGACTATAGTTACACACTTCAGTACATGTTCCATGTTTTCAAATGAGACAAAAATTTTCTTTCTTCAATCTATAGAACTTCAAAGGACATTTTTATTTTTTTTATATTGTAAAAAGACATAGTTACACACTTCAGTACATGTTCCATGTTTTCAAATGAGACAAAAATTTTCTTTCTTCAATCTATAGAACTTCTTTCGATATATATTTTTAAGATAGTGGTCTTCTGAGGGTTCTGTTTGTCTATATGTATACACACACACACACACACACACACACACACACACACACACCACACACACACACATACTTGAGAACTGTCCAGAAAGTATCCAGGCATTGTTAATATAATGAGAATTTATTACATGGCTGGATACCTTACAGACAGATCTTACATATTTATATATATTATTTATATATGTATATATGTCATTTTCATTTTGGAATGATACTATTACCAGAATTTTGTAATTATATATTTTCACTTTTACTCTTTCCACATTTTATCTATGTCATTCCATCATATTCCAGCTTCCATATGTCTTTTTATATTAATAGATAATCTAAATTTCACTGTTGCTCTTTTGAAGGTCATATTTTTTCTCTGACTGATTTTAAGATCTTTGTTTTGTGTTTGTACTTTTGCAGTTTGACTATGATGTACCAAAATGTATAGCATTGTTGTTATTTCTTGAATATGTGGTTTAATATATTTCATTAGTTTGAGAAATTTATCAGCTATTATTCTTTTAAATATTGCATCTGCTTCATTTCTTTCTTCTCTACGCTGGGATTCTATGTATCTGATATGCCTTTGATTAAGTCTCTTAGGCCTCTTATGCTCTGTTATAATTTTCCTTTTTCATTCTTTTATTTTTTAACCTTTCTGCTTCACTTTGAATATTTTTTATTAAGCTGTCTACTAGTTTACTAATTCTAATTTTTGTTCTATTCAGACAATGGTAAAATCATCAAATGAATACTAAAATTATGACTTTGTATTTTTCAGTTATAAAATAATTATTTTATTCTATCTTACAGATTCCAAATTTCAGTTGAAATGCTTCCTGGTATATATTTTCCCATCTTTTCTCATATATATGTATATATACACACACACACTATATATATATATTATATATGCTAGACTCATCTAGATTGAAGCAAGAAATTTATACAATAAGTGTTACTTGAGGAAAGAGACTAACTCAGAAAATAATTCACATCTCTCAAGTTACACCGACTAAGTATTATATGCTCATTTAATAGGATAGTAGGGAGAGGGGTGGGAGAAGTCAACACTGTAAGTGGTTTGAAATTCTATCAGACAATTAGAATGACCTGGAGTATGAAAGGAGACAAGAATCTTTTAAAAACCACAGTGCTTTGCTACCACTCCACATTAATTACATCAGATCTTCATAGATGGAGAAAAGTCATTAGTATTTTTTAAGCTCTCCAGGTGGTATTTACCCAGGGTTGGCCTGCTTGCAGTCATTGACCTAACTGCTTTCTTTTCCCTACGTCCCCTCCTTCACATTTTCCCTTATTATGCTTTCACTAAGATTCTTAAGAATAATTTGTAATAAAAGTTAAATGGACAGTGAAATGTAATTGTACGATTAGGAAAATTTCTATAGGCATGAAATGAATAAGTTTTCCAAGAGTAATGCATAAATTCATGCAAATATTAAGGAGATTACTGTTGACATTCCTAACTACCAAAAAAAAAGCTATTACATAAACACATATTTTTACTGGATTCTATAGCAAGACCAAAAGGAGTCAAAATTAAAACAAATAATATTAAATGTTGATGATGTTAAAATTATCTTAAATGAACTTTCTGTGGAGTATTTTGAAAGCAATATTCGATAAATTAAGAAGCATTATTAATTGGTAATGTTCCTGCCTCATATTGACATTGTTTGCTTTTAAATTTGACCTCTCTATCATGAGTTAATGACTTCTATCCCATGAAATTCAGTAAATAATTCTTTAATTATTTGCATTCTTCATCTTTCATTGGCATTTAACACTATTTTACAATCCTTCCTTTAAATATTCTTTAACCATGATTCTGTAATAACATACCTCTTGATTTTCAGTCTATTTATCTTACCATTTTTTTTCCATTTCTAGTTTTTGCTCAGCTTCACCATCAGGCCTTAAAATAGTCTAATTTTACTGATGCTATTTTCTTCTCATTCTATATCTTTTTTTCGTAATCTCATGGCTTCATTTATCCTCTGTAGCCAATAATTTCTAAATTTATTTTCTCTACTCCAAGCATTTTCTCTGTTTTTTCAACCCAGGTATCCAACTGCCTACCTGATAACCTTTTAAGATGTTTTCAAATGGGGTTCAAGTTCAACATATCCAAAATGAAAGTTAATGATTTTCACTGCAACCTGTGTATGATACCCTCTGAAGTTGTTCAATGTTATAATATTTTCCAATCCCTATATCTCTGTTTCCATCTGTGTGTGCAACCAAGAGTCAAAGTTTAATTATCGACCATTTTCCTCTTTCTTCACATCCAATTAGTCATTGAGTTCTGCCCCTGTGTCATATATTTCCATAGCCTTCTACATTTATCTTACATAACACTTAGAGTACATAACTAATTATGTATTTCCATGATGATCTACTTAATATTAACTCCCTCAATAGTCTGAATGCTTCATGAAACCATAGACTGTATTTGTTTTGTTCACTCTTGATATATAATAGGTACTCAATACATAATTTTCTAATAAATTAACAAGGTATCACAAATAAAATAAAATTATTTTATAAGAAAGTATCTCAAATCATTTTTAAGATTGTATGAATCTTTTAAAATAATCTATTCGTGATCACAGCTGAATATTTCTAGGTTGGTTTTTCTTTTTAATACAGCTACATTTACTTTGAGTAATCACTAATAAACATTCAGTTTAATGAGTTCATATCTACTACACTTAAGAGGAGAAATAGATCAAGTAGACAAATAAAACTTTCCACGTTTTGTGTAACAACGGATACTGAATGGTGTTTACAAACAGAGCCCAAGGTCTTACAAATTAAAAGCATTTGATAAGCGCTTTTTAAACAAAGACATAAATGAATGAATGCATGATAATGAAAGCAAGAATGAATAGCATTTTTCCACATTATAGGCCATAGAACATATAAACCTAATTTCTGATCTGATCATTTTGTTTTACATATTTTCTATGAATATTTTCTATACATTATTCCCTTTACCAGTAAGAGTAGGGAGGTTAGCAACATTTCTATCCAATTCTCTCCTTATGCATATTATTCTGATTAAGTTTATAAAACCCACAGTAGCCTTGTAGGTAAATATCAAACAAGTGCTGGATATGATCAGCCATAGCAAGTTTTGAGCTTGCTGAAGCTTTAGTTGGGCAACTTTGATGAAAACAGTCTGAATCCCTCTAAGCAATGTCAGTATTTGAACACATTAGAACATATTTCTTTTTGGTCGATCTTTCACTTCCATTCAGCCCAGTGACACACAAGCAAAGAACAAATTTATAGATTATTATATTTTTAACAAAAACATAGTCGTATGTAAAAGGGAATGCTGTTTATTAAACAACAGCTACAGATGTCTGCTAAGTCTTTGCATTAGTATCAGAAGGCTCTTCTGTCCTGGGACATCTTTTGTCCTGGTTGACAAAAGGAACATGTTTGCAAATAAATCACTATTTAGCTATAGATAAGCTTTCACTTGCAATATGAGGGAAAACTGTGATATACTCAGAAGACACTTTATATAACTGTTTTTATCACAAATTTTATAGCAATGCCTGGCACATTGTATTCATGATCTGTACCTAATCTTTCTCGATATACATATGTGTGTATCTATATTGATATCAATATTTATGTTCATACTTATTTAATGAACAAATGAATGAATAAGACATTTTTACCGAAATAACATTTAGAACATAACAAGTTCCGGCAAAATACAAATAGATTGTAATTAAATCCTTTCCAAAATTATAACTGGATTTAAAGCAAATCAAGGACAACAATAAAAATAATACAATATCAGAAAGAAAAAGTTCTGCATTCCTCCAAGAGAATACATTCTTCAAAATGTTTTATTTTAAGGTATTATGATTATAGTCATGGACAAAAGTGTTGTAATTAGGCACATATAATAAGTGGCACTTTATCTAAGTGTATGTAATGTACCAGCAGGAGAAATAACTATAGCTGAATAACAAAACACCAAGAACTGGTTTTCAATCAACTGCCAGGTCTGTTTTGTGCTCTCTACAATTCACAGAATAAATTTCTGAGCTTGGAATCATGGGACCACTGCCCAGAATTGAAAGTGCAACTGTGATTGTGAATGTGACTTATTTCACAAAGAAATCAAGTTTCCTACCTCATTCTCATTAAAGACCAGCTGCAGGTTTTTAGGCTCCAGGGGCTGGCATAATATTAGTAACATATTGAAAACTAAATATACCATTTTATTAACTTAAAGGGCATCAAAAGCTGTAGCTGTGTGTATAACCAAATGAGTATTTCAACAGTTATATCAACAATTTCCTTTTGCTTTTATATTATAAATAATAATATAGTACAATGCCACAGAGCCTGGCATGAGATGGTTTTCCCCTAGGAAATAAAGTTCATGAAAAATATGAGGATTAGGCTCATTCTGTTCACTCTCAGATTAGCATATGCTACAATGAGGCCAGCAGAAATTAGCAAATCTGTGATCTTAGATTAAGTCCTAGTTGGGGGTCACTAACTTTGTGTGACTTTGGATATGTCACTAAAGTCTTTGGACTTCTGTGTCATCATTGATACACAGAAATAAAGTTCCAAATCATTTCTAGCTTAGAGCATATTAGACAGGATCAAATAATTTGATAAAGGACTTTCAGGTCAATGTGGTTATCTACTGCACCTGATTTATTCTCTGCTACTTTACAAGTGAACTGTACATTACAATACTTAACAGGTTTCTCAGGTAGCCATGAAAATTTCAGATCCTTAATGATTTTATTTTCTGGTGATCTATTGTTTACGTCAATGTGCATTTAAAGGCTACACATCTAATAGTGCAACATATCCAGGGATAGAAGTAGACCAATTACAGTGAATGGCAATTTGAAATGTGAATCATTAAGAAGCGGTGGGGGCAGGAAGACAATTGACAGTCGGGTATCTATACAGTGGTGGGGGAATTTCCATTAAAAAAAGAGATTAAATTAATGAAAGCAAAAATGTCAGCTATGGAGAATTAATCAATATGAAATGTGGTATGTGTGTGGAGGGGTGTGTGCCTGTAATATTTCTGAGAATAAGAACAGAATCTTTAAAAATATTCACAAGCTAGAATATAACAGTACAAAATTATCCAGAGTTTAAGATCTCCATCTGCAAATCAATAGGTTCACCAGACCAAAAGAAATTTGAAGAGAAAAAATTTCTTACATATCAGTTCCGTTAACTTGAGTTTCAAGGAAAAGAAAAAAAACAAACTTTGCCTTGATCATTTTAGTTCTGGAAATTAACCTGAGGAAGTATTTGAGGATATATACAGATATATATGGAAATTTACATATCAATATGATTTATCTCAGAATTTGTGTAATAATTAAAATAAGAAGTAATGAAAAGAACTACAACAGAAAGAATAAATATGTCATATTTATTACATACTATAAAAATGTGTAGAAGCATACACACTCACATGTCTGAAAAGAAGTACTAATAATCAGAGTGTTGATGAGTATTTCTTTCAGAAAAATGGACTACCTACTATTTTTGTATGAGTAGTTCATATTTTAAACTGGATATATATAATGCTCTGATGAAGTCAGAACATAAAATTTCTAGTGGTGAAATATTTGGTAAAATATTTGTATTAAAATAAAACTAGATTTTTACTTCAAGTCAGAGGGAATTGCATATATTTTAAAGAATTGATAAAAATAACACTAGATAGCAGGACAAAGATGAGAAAAATAAAGAAAATGTAGATTAATATACTGTGGATCTTTAAGAAGAGCGTTGCTTATAAAATTGGAAAATAAAAATTTTTGTAAAAATATCAATGTTGGTATAAAGGATGACCTCTCATACTGTTGGCACAACTATTAACATTTCTAGAAAAGGGTTTGTGCATAAATATTAAAAAGTCATTATATTTGGCCTAGTAATTCTACCTCTAGGGATTTAAAGTGAGAATATAGTTAGAAATTCACATATATTTATATATAAGAATATTCATGATGGAAAGAGTATAATATTTCAATATGCAGAAATGGTTAAATTAATTTCCATTCATTCATGACAGAAAAGTTGCAGAAATTAAGTTATGGTTGATATTTCTTCCAAAGAATGTCATATGAGGTGTCTATTGTACATTAATGAGGTAAAAGGCAAAAATTTGAATAAATGACAATCAGATCCCAATTCTTTTCTCTTTAATATGTAACATATGCCTTATCAGTACTGTTTGATCAGAGAAACAGAACCACTCCTTGCAATATAAAGAAAGAATTTTCCATAGGGATTAATCCTAACACAATTGCGGGAACTGGCAGAGAAGTCTAAGCAAAACTCTCATCTCTGAGTGTGATGACGAGCGTGAAGTCATTACAGGTCAACAGGACTGGCAGTCAAAAAAAAGCTGGATGCAGAACGAGGGAAAATTAGGACAAATGGAGCAAAAATTGGACAAACTGAAACTTAGGACAACAAACTGAAACCCGCCTCGATGACAAAGATAACATGCAGAGAAACTGGAACCCTTTGCTACAGTGATGCACACAGGCCTGGCCGAGGACTCAACAAGCTGAAGAAGATCCTGTGGGATCAGCAGGCAGATGAGCAGCAGAGCGTCTGAGCTGCCATTGTGCCGTGGGCCCACGTCCATCCTTGAGAGCATCCTTCCAACTGCCTTGTCACTTACACCTTCCAATTTGGTCCTAATCTCTCTATAGTCAAACTTAACCTGGAATTACACAAGAAAAGGAGTTCTTGGACAGGTGTTTCCAGCTGTGCTGACATGGTACGAAGTCATCACATATGCATATATATGTGTTAATATAAATGCCTATGATGATGAGAGGAGGCAATAGGTAGAAAGACATCAATAGGCATTTCTTCTTATTGGATGATTGATAATATTTTTCTACTTTAGAGAATTTTATTATATTTTTAGACATTTTTTTCTAATCAGAATAAAATGTTTTTAAAAAGTTAAATATATGAATCTAAAAAAACTAAATGATATTAATTCATAAACATATTAAAAGAAACTAGAGCTATAATAACAGAATGCCTGTAAGGTAAAAATAAAAATCAAAACCCATTAAAAGCTCAAAAATCTGGATGAATATCAATAATGTGACATAGAGCCAATATTCTAATATATTCATAAATAAACAGTATATGAATAGCTCAGTGATAAAGATAGACAAGTGAAAGAATAGAGAATACATTGAAAAAATACAAATGCAAGTATTAAACTAAGCTCTTACTACTCAAAAGAAGTAAAGCAAGCCTTTCTTTAACCAATCAAGTTATAAACTTTGTAAAAGGGAATGGTTCAGGTTGATGGGAATTTGAAAAAATGGAACATATCCTCAATTATTGCTGGTAAAAACAAATTTTCTAAATTATCTAAAGGAATATAGGAAGGTATGTATAGCCAGATTTAAGGCAGTTTTATATTGTTGACAAAATCTCTTGTAATGATCTCCATTAAGGACATTTTTAGAATTTCAGATTTCCCTAGCTTGTCAGGGAAAGTTAATTTCTTTTTTGATTTTTGTGAGTATTGTAAAAGATGGAAAATCTTTAGCTTAGTGGTAACTTGAGATGTGCTTTTAGCTAAGGTACTGGGGATACTGATATAGTCAAAGATGTGGAAGGGATTTTACACACTTCTTAATCCAATTAACCTATTTTTAAAGTAGCAAATTTAGATAGAACTCTCTACAAAATCATTTTTAAAGTATTGTTAAACTGGAAAGTGCAAGATCAGACCGAGAGTGTTACCTCTGAAACTTGAAAACTTCTCTGAGTTTATTATTATAAATGGCCATAATGTATATTCTTCTCATTTCATAGAATCATATGATAAACAAATGCTATAAATATATGAATATAGTAAAAAGCTATAAAGTAGTAACAGCACAACAATGACATCACACGAACTCACATGCATACACTCAGTTTTTTCAGAAGAATGTTTTAGATCATCATGTGAAGTAAAATTAGAAAAAGAAAGAACAAAACCCACACACATTACTCTCTGATGTTTAACGTAGTAGGTAGAGTTATTACAGTAGAATATTTTTGTTGGTTTTTTTGTGTTTTAATGGTGAGGTGAGGGCATTTGTTGTAGCTGAAAAATTGGGTGTTTCTTTTATGAAAAAGCATAATTTTAGTTGCTAAAATTGAGTTCAACTTTCGACCCCCTGATCTGATAATATTAGTACATCCTTGCATGATACAGAAATTCAATATCATGCTGAATTCCATTCCATTACCTAAGTGCCAATCTTGTCTCAGCTCCTTACAAACAGACGCTAGCTAGTTGTTGTGAAGCAAATTTAGTGCTGGCAATCAGATTCTCTTTCCATTAAGTTCCTGTTGAGCTACTGTACAGACAAATGACTTCACTCCTCAGAGCAAACACTCCAGCAAGATGGATTTTAGGACTTGCTTTGCTTGGCATTAATGGGTAACCCATAAACTCCAATAGGCCAGACATTGTTGTAGCAACAGTAGAGGAAGAGAATTTTATGAGCGATGTGAACATATTCACAGCATATTCTACTTACGCTGCAACCAAACTGGAAATATCCCTGTTTCAGGATCTGCAGTCTTTTAATTCAGTTTCTTGTGACAAATATTTAATGTTTTGCTTACCATTGGTTAATACCTTAATCAGAAATCTCTGTAGAAAAAAATCAGTGACTAAGTATCTCCTGTTATTAGCTGTGACATATTACCTAAAAACAGAGGAAAAAAAAAGAAAACAGGACAAATAAAATTAGATTATTTTTATTTTATGTATTCAGGTTGACTGCTCTCTCTTGCCGATTATTTGCTGAGTTGCACCTGCTTCCCAATTATAGCTTAATCATGTCCTCTGGAGCTCACAGTGCTCATTAGCATTCTATACTCTCCCCCTGAACTTTGATGTCAAAACAAAGCCACATCCCTCATACCTGGAGGTCTAGCAAATGTGTAAGAGGGCTCAGAAAGGGATCTAAATATCAAAGGCAAAACAAGAGACTGGCCAAATCCCTGGTTTATTTTACTTGAAGTCAAAAGGTTTCCTTTAATTTTTAGGCTTTCAAGGATTATCCACTGCTAGGGGATGGTATTTTCAGAAGAGCATTAATCTTGTACATTGCATACAATCCCGTTCAAAAATCTGGCTGGCTGAATGAAAACAGCCAGGAGTAGAACAAGGGTGCCTCAAGCCCTTTGGAAGAAGTCTATAGCAATTAGATCAGCAGGAAATCCAATTTAGATTATGATATTTTACCCAGTAAAAAAAAATGCAGAGTGAACCAGGAATTTTGCTGAGTTTTGTGCCTTTTGTGACCTTTAGTTTTGCTAAGGTTTTAAAAGTTTAGCATCTGTGCACAGGTTTACTCTTTGGAGCTGGAGAGTACTGATGAATGTATATACACAAGTATGTAAATCATCTTGGAAGAAAAACTACAAGTAAAATAAGACATTTACTTAAAAAGGTGTTTTGCTTATATGTTTAGTTTTCCCAAACTACTGAAAAGTACCTTGTGTGTGAAACTATAATCCAAGAAATCGTTTGAGAAAAGATGCTGACCAGGAGGATAGATAGCATTAGTTAACATAACTACACAGCAGAAAGCACTAACTGCCCCAGGGACAAGCTCATAGGTTTTCCTCTCTATCAGTGAATGAATCACTACATACTATATTGCACTTAAGCACTACTTGTCTATTTTTTAATGGATGAAATTTTTCTCTACTTTCAGATATAGGCTCATTAGTTAGGAAATTTAGAAAAGAATACAGCAAAAATAATCTCACCAACTAGGAAAAATCACTGCAATCAATTGAGTATGTATTATTCAATTCTTTCTTCTCTCCATATATTTCATTGATTATGTGAGGACATACCTACTGTACTTAAAATCATATGCTCTTACTATGTTCAATTGTTCTTCACTCCCTTAATACATTATTTTAGCAATATTTAAATATTTTAGAATAAAATTTCTAGAGTTAAATTATATCAAATAGCTGAGGAGCTATTTATATTGTGTAGGTTTAACCAATTCATTAATACAGGATGTTGTTTTTTCCAATTTTTCAGTAAAATAAACATTAATTTTTATTAGGGGAAAAAATGCCCCATAAGGGAATTATCAGATATACTAGCAATTTTTAACGTTTATGTGTTGAATTGCTCTCCAGGATTTTATAATTTACAATGCTAAGGGCAATTATTTCTTTGCTTTTGAAAGAATGTTGGATAGTATTTCTGGATGACATGAGACATGTAAAATAGCTTTTATGTGTCTTAATTTTCTCATCTGTAAAATAAAAAAAATAATTGTACTCATTAGTGTTGGGTCTTTGATGTTATTGAGAGTACTTTTATGTGAAAAACAGATTATTTAGATTTTTTTATTTTAGAATTAATATATAAACTTTCTAAATGCCAACTCTTCCTTAAGCTTTTATATTGACCTCTAATTTTTATTATTCTGCTTGCAAATCTAAGATATTTTAATGACATGTTAAAATGACCTTTGAATAATATTTGGTACCATTCATATACATAATTAAGTTAAGGCCAAACATTTTAAATTAGATGTATGCCATTTGATTTTATTTTAAATCATATAATTGCCTGACTTAAAATACTTACAGGTATGTAAATAATTATTAAAAATATAATAAATTTATAAATATGGTAAAACATGTCATTAGAAATATTATAATCCTGTATATAAAATTAGTAAGATTTAAAATTAAATTTAGTAGATTTAAGATTAAAATTAAAAAATCTAAATATATTAACAAGCAACATATTTTAAATAATAATTATGAACTATTCCATTAAATTTATAGGCTGAATTCTCTTAAAATACCTATTTGAACCCAGTGTATCTAATATGCATAGATTTCTTTCCTCTAGGATAATAATAAATTGTGTTCTTAAATATCTCTACACTTCATTCTAAATTTTGTTGGTTTACAATGTGCTTATCCACAAAGTAACTTGCTTCACAAGACCCTGGGCTCAAAACTAGTATGAGTAAAATACAACTCACATGATAGTCAATGCGTTAATAATCTGTTTCTACAAAACAAAATAACATGTGATTTTACAGACCAAACTGTAGCAGCTCTAGCCTTTGATAGCCAATTAACTAAGGGAAAAAATTGGCTTCTAAGAGAGGGCATCCAGTTACTTCCTCAATTTCTCAAGAGCTTGCATCACATATGCCCACCAACAAATCTTTTATTCTTCCATGCCTACTCCTACTCCTACTAAGGCATTTGTAATAAAGCTTATTGCATTGACCACTGGACAATGTAAGGACTGCAATGTGTCCATCTGGCACTGTCTTTGGCTTTTCCCAAATCTCCCAATTCTCAGAAGACTGCTAGAGGCAGGTCAGAGTGGTCCCTTCCCCACTCTGTCACCTATACCTCAAAGATGCTTTGCATGTCCATAGTCTCAAAGTCCATCTTGAACAACTTTGTCTGTTTGGACTCCGTTCTCTTGTGTTCACAGTAGACCAAAGAATTACCTAAAATCAAAAAAAAAGGTGAGATTGTGATTCCTTAAACTCTACCCTCCTCAGTTATCCCTTGTCCTTTCCTTCCCAGGACAAATTGCCCTCTATTTGTCTGATTAAAAACAAATAACACCCCCCCAAAAAAAAATGGTACAAAGCATCCAAAGTAGTTTAATGACTATGAACACATCCTGAGAAAGTAAATTGATCATCTATTAGATAATCAAGGTGACCATTTTTAAAAGATTGAAAGCCTTCCATATTTCTTCTCTTGGAAAGGCTTACCTATTTTCTAAAAAATTTTATTTGAATGTTCTTTTTGATTTACTATTTAATAAAATTGTTTGGTTAGTGTTTATATAATTAGATATTATATAACAAGCATTCACCTGAATTCAGTGAAGGATGTATAGAACATTGAATAAATGATATTGATACTAATGCTAATCAGTTTGAAAATATATTTTGGATTGGATTTCTATCTAACAACTTATTGCAAAATAATTTGCAGCTGATTCAGAAAGGAAAAATACATAAATCTAAAATAAAATGACTGGAAAATACCTGTAATCATTTTTACTTCAGATTGATGATTGCTTTTCTATTTATAAAAGCAAAAGAGGAAATATAAAGACTGGTGTCTTGGTGTATATAAAAATTTACAAACAGAAGAACAACAATTAATTGCCAATAAATCATATGATTAAAAATAAGCAAAATTAAATAGTAAGAAAATATGAATATAGATATGTATCTGATCAATTATCTAACTTTATTTCATCATTTTATTGATTTCTATTCCACTACTAAAATTTTCATTAAGATATAGCATGGATTTAAAGGTATGGAAATTTAAGCCTCACACCTTCAAATTAGTTTTGCTATTCTTAATTTTAAATCATTTTGTTATATTTTAGAAAGAAAATTCTTTGTCAATTTCACAGCACCTTTGTTATTTTAATAGGTGATGCCACATTGGATTTTGGTTATTTCAGCTGGATCCACAGAACCTCGGTTGATTTTTATATAAACCTCTGAGATATTTTCATTACAGAATTTAGCCCTCACATCTTTTCTAGGTTAAGGTTGTCTCTAGATATAAAGCAGAAGAAGCCAAAATATATCTCCTCCTGTTCTTCAGTGCTTCTGTTACTATACTGTTTTTAACTCCTGTAGAATCTGCTTAGAACTAATTTCTACACTCATGACTTCCTTTTGTTGACACAATTTGGACAGTAAATTTTTGCTAAAACATTACACTAGATATCTGCATTTCTATTTTCTTATATCTTCAAATTCATCCTTCACACCGAGGACAAAATTGGCCTATTTTCCTAACTCCACAATGTTCGCTTAAAGCCCTTGCCTGAGTTTAAATTTCTGGTCTTCCCATTACACGCTATCACACTTACCCCAAATGCTAAGCTCAGAATTGCCCAACATTTGCAAAGTTTTCTTTCCAAAGTTGTGCATTTTTGTCTGGAATTCTTGAAACTGAGATTTCTATTCCACGTTTCTGTTTTGAAATCATACTCTCTGCAAAGGAACTATCCCCTTGCTTTAAAAAGAATAAAACCAATGCTTTACAAAGTTTTCACTGAAGGGGGAAAATTCGCACAGGCAAGGGAAGTTAGAACTTGTAGAAATACTCTGTGCCCTATGATTTGCCTGTCCACAGGGTACTTGTCATTTTTTACTCCTGTGACAAGAATAAATATTATTAAGTAATTATTGAATCTTGAACTTTAGATGGTAAAAATATGAGCTGAAAATATGTATACACCTAAGCATCTCTCCCTCTGTGTAAATTACTAATATTATTCCAATGCTAAGCTTAGGAAGAGTGAAATTTATTTATCATTTTTTTGAAGGTGATGAATATTTAAAAATTCAGCTCAAATAAGACCTCATCCTTAAACCCTTCCTCAGTCCCTCCAAATAGGATTTAATCTTTTGTTTCCATAGAATGCTTTATTTTTATCTCTGTTATAACTAATATCTCTTCACCTTATAATTAGACCTATAAGTGTCTGAATTATACAACAGACCATGATTAACTCAAGGAAATAGATTCTACTTTGTTCACTTATATATATTTTGGTGTTACTTATAAATTATTTTGCAGATGGTAGACCTTCAATATACAATTGTTTAGATGAAATAAATTTTAAATAATCTCATTAGCTACTGTGTAATTTCAAACATTGGTTTGGAAAAATCAATTTATGAATAGTCAAGTTTCAATTTCAGTTTTAATATTAACTAATTGATATCACCTTTGGCATTATTCCTGGTCTTGGTGAAAAATCATGGGACAAAAGAGACCTATATCCTTATTTAAATATCTTATATTCTAGTTGGGTGAGAAAATAAATAAATATAACAAATACATAAATCATATAGTATGTTAGAAGAGGATAAATGTTCTAGAAAATAAAGAACTAGAACAAAACAAGCCACTTCCAACCTTGTTGAGTTCTAGAGTCATAAAATTATTCTCGCTATGTTCTTTATTGTGTTTGGTGGGTGCCATTTGATTTTCAGGAATGTCCTTTCCTCCAATTCTCTACCTGGGGAAATATGACATATTAATTCATTCATCTATACTTTTAAATACTAGCACAGGCATTGTTTCACATGCTGTTGCTACATAAATGAACAAAAACTTCTTCCGATGGTTTTCAGGGAAGTCAGTAAAATGAGGCATATTGACATTAAAACTTGAATAACAATAAATTGTAATATGTACTGATGTACTTCAATACTTTTGCATATGGTGTATGAGCCATCTGGAGGATCTGAGAAACCACATTAAGGGAAGCAACTAAAATATAGGTCATTGGTGGGAAGCAATAGAGTGATAAGAGAGAAAGAAGAGGCTGTATACAAGCTTTGTTTCTTCCAAGCCTATTTCAAGAATCACAGCATTAGTGAGGCTTTCAGTGAACATAGTACCCTTCACTTACTCCCTATGTGCTTACAAAACTTTTGTGTACACACTCTCCATAATAGCACACATTGAAATCTATTATAATTATCAATTTATAGTACTGTCTCATCTGATAGATGGCATGTGCTAAGAGCCAAGAACCATTGCTTATTGACCTTAATAAATAGCCCATTTTTCCTGCACTGAAATGCTAATCCAGTAGTCACATAAATGTTGGAGTAATGTAAGTCATTCCATCCTGTTTGTTAAAAACATTGATACCATTAATTAATAACCACCTATAGATAATAAATGAAATCTATTAGCTTCCTAAAATTATTGGGAGGTCAATTTATGTTTACTATTTTTAATTATAAAGTGTTACCAAAATCTGGTTGCTTGCATATAAAACTCACCATTCTGAATCATAAAACTTTTGGGAACTGGCAGATTTGATTTTCTGTATAGTGAATATGATATAGAACATATCGTAAATATAATACTGTATGTATCAAAAACCATTTTGTTCCTTCAACTGGCAACATGCCTGAAAACCTAAAAGGTGAAATAAATTTGTACTTTAAGGGAATATAAAGTTGAATCAAGGCTGAAACATTTGCAACTTATTCAAAACCTAAATGATTTTAAATATTTTTATGCATAATATTTTAAATATTCTATTGCTTTGAAACTCTTCACTTCATGGAGCTTAAATTCAACAGATCAACAAAATGATTTCAAGAGTAGAAAACAGGTGAATTAATTTAGAATCTGTATTTATAAAAAGATGAAATCCCTTCCTTTTCCAAGCAAAGATACTTAAAATTCACTTTTCTAGGAATAGCCAAAATAGATTTTATTCCTTTTAAGGGAAAATCTATTACATGCATCTTGTTCACCCACCTTTTTCAGACCTTACTTGTTCCATTCTCTCAGAACTCAGTTGAGAGAGACTCAATTTAGCCATGATTAGTCTTCCTTTATGTGGAGCTTGCAAAGCATTACCAAATAAATATTTATTAAATCATACATTAAGAAAAATGTGGAAGAAAATTGGCTTTAGCTGGAGGAAAAAAGCAGTCTTTTTTCCACCCCCCATGCCACTGGGGAAAAATTGCTTTTAAGTATTTAGGCTACAGAACAATTGAGAACAAGATTCTCTGCTCAAAAATGTCTCCTTTTAGTTACCAATGTGATTTTCAATCGAGACAAAAAGAAATAGAATTTCACAATTTTTAATAGATATTCACTAACTTTTTTCTGATCTAGCCATATTAAATTCTGTGTGAAAACAGCCTGAAGAGGCAATTTTTTGGAACCAACCGATCACTGATTGCTGGGACCTCCTTCAAATTATTCCTTGGGTGAGAGCATCAGTCTAGCTAGTAGGGGCTTGTCTCTGCTATATCAGCGCTATATCTCAGTGGAAAAATAGAACCCTCTGATAACACATCAGTTCTCTTATTTGGTACTTTATATGTATATGAGCTTTTCTTAAATGGCTAAAGTTGCATATTATGAGAATATTTCAAAGAATGAAGTTTTACTAGTTAAGAAAACTGGCGAGATGAATAGCAGTTAGTCAATTTATACTGCCACGACCACTTCTGTGCTTTCTCCTTCCTCCTCTGTCAAACACACATGAGAGTGTAGCACCAAAAGCATACTAAAGTAAATCACTTAGTAAAATAAGTCACTTTATTTAAAATTATTTTAACATTTTGAAATATTTTAAGTGCTTATTCTCACTTTCATCTAGCTCATTTACCTACCCTTTTTGCTTGTTTTTTCACATATTTTCTTTCTTCCCAGAGATGCTGAAAACACATTCTAAATTCTCCAGATTAAAGTAACAATAAACTGTGTTGGAGATGCCCTTTTCTCTTTGGGTTTGAAAATAGAACATCCAGTAGCTGCTGCTTTAGTGAATCACCTCTCAAATATGAAACCAAATATGAAATCAGCAACACTGATTCTGCTATTTACCATTCCACAGTTGTTTCCCCAAAAGTCTATGACTTGGGGTATTTCTATCACTTTCTGATTTCTTTTTCTGGGCTCAAATTTTGATTACAAAAACACATAGTTAGGAGGAAGGAAAATAGGTCATATAATAAGCAAGATTCAAAATGTCTCTTTCAAAAATTAACAATAACATCCCCTCAAAAAGAAGTATGCTTGTTCTAGCCTTTGGTTTTCCATTGTTTGTGGGTCTTTATTCCTGTTCTGAATTATTTTATGAATATAGAAATTTCATAGGGAAAAACCAGCATGTTTGTTAACAGGGTCATCACAAAGCAAGGTGTTCTGTGGACAGTCAGAGAGGGATAATGTAAATCTTGGCATACAAAAATATTATTTTATACATGTATATTATTATATAAATATTAGTATATGGTATATAATATATCTTGATATACAAAATATTACTATATATTCATATTACATAAATATTAATATATGATGTATATTCATTAGAAGATAATATTTCTGGGATTCTAATTCAGATTGTCAATATTTTACTCTAATCAGAGTATTTTGATATAAATAAGCAGACCTAAGAAATAGAGCAGCATCAATTTGCTAAACCATACAACTACAAGTTTGGTTGAAAAAAATCAAAACATACAATCTCATGGAGATCTCAAAACAATCCCCATTTTTTGTATGCACCTGAAAATCTCGAGAGAAGAACGCAGAATGTTAATCTGTATGAAGAATTAGTTTACAATCAACAGTGCTAATTCAGTTTAGATCTTTATACAGATGTTCAAGTCACTTGGTAACATTTTCTTCTATTGTGTTATAATATGTTTTTGAAATTACTTCTCAGGTAAGCAAATGAACTACTTTAAAATATTCTTTTATTTTCCCATGAAATTAGGGTCTAGAACAAAATTATTGGATATTTTTCCCTCAAATTCTCTTAAAGAAGTAAAAAGATCAGTTAGGTTCAGTGTTATGTCAACACCTAAAGATTGTTTATATCAATTAAAATTATTATTTATTTAGTGACAATTATATTTCTCTTAATCTTAGTTTTCCATATATGATTGTGTTAAAGTAAATTAACTAATACATATGCAAAGAATTTGTTAACACATAATAACTTTGGGTAAATGGAAATTTCTGTCTTGATATTCTTAATATTGTTTTATATCACCAGAACTGTGCACAGAATTTATGACCACACAAGGTTTGTTGACAAAATCACCTGTTTTATTTTAACTTGTTCTTTCCCTTTGACAATCTTGTGGTACCTTGGACTTGTTCTATTCAGATGACCTTGATAACTAGTTTTCCTCACCAGAAATCTGGACAAAATGCCAAGGTATGAATTTATACATTTATTTCATATACCCCCACCACTGAAAAGCAAATCTACTTGATTCTTTGTCTTATGTCCAGATGAGTCTTTGCTCCATCTAACACACCTGAAAATAATCTCAAGTGCCTATCAAATGCCATATTAAACAAAGGACTCAATTAAAATTGCTGAATCGCATAAAGTGATTGAACTAAAATGCATTAATATTTAATAGTAGCTCATAGTGCTAACACTCCTCATATTTCTGGAAAATTTTAAGTTAGTAATAACTTTAATATTGTACAAGTGGTGGCTCTAAAATGGTAAAGTGGACCATTTACCATAGGTTGGCAGAGGAAATGGTTATAGTCCTACATACTTCCCAAAGCAGGCAATATATATTACTGCCTGCTCTGTCTATGACCAGATTTTTCAATATATACACAGAATTAAGAATATGCAGTATTAACTAGGGACCAGGTTATAGATGATTTATTTATATTTGAAAGGAAAAATTTTATAGTAGAAATTTTTTATATCTAAGAAGCACAAAAATGTACTTTCAATTAGGCACATTGATATATAAGAATATTACAGAATTTTCAATTGCCAATTCTGTAATACAAATTTTAAGCATGCTGAATGGAGCTAAAACTGTCATTATCAACACAGGATACCAAATAGCCAGGGGCATTTTAAATAATGTTGCCAGCTTATTAGTCTAGTTCAATGACTTTGATTAAAGAAATTATCTGTTTAGTGGGATCTGGTATGTGGTCAGGGATTTTTCATTGAAATTTAAAACAGAAAAAAAAGACAAAACCAAAATGAAATCAACAATAAAACAACAAATGAATCCATCTTGCATCTTTCATTAATAGATGGACCTAAAAATGTTTTAAACTCAGCAAGTTTATTTTTAAAAGCCTCTAGGCTTATGGCTATGTCATTCTAATGGCTAGCAGCGACTGAAGAAAGGAGTACAGTCCTTCTCTAGAGCAGTGATTCTCCGCTGGAGAAAATTTTACTCCCTAGGGGACATTTGGCAACGTCTACACTTGTGACATTTGTAACAACTGAGGCATGGAGCTACCGGCATCTAGTGGATGGAGGCAAGGGATGTTGCTAACCATTTTACAATGCACAAAATACCCCAACACCACCACCACCCAAATAGCTAGCCATCCCAAAGTATCAATAATGGTGAGGTAGAGAAATCCTGTTCTAAAAGTCTAGATCTACACTATCCAATACAGAGGATGCTAATCACGTGAGCAATTGAAATGTAGCTGATGCAAATTGAGATTGCTTTGAGTGTAAAAATGCATACCAGATTTTGAAGACTTATTATGGAAAAAAAGAACACAAAATCTCTCTTTCATAATCTGTTGAAATAATACCATTTTGAATTTATTTGGTCAAATAAAATATATTATTAAAAATAATCTCATCTGTTTCATTTTACTTTTCTAATGTGGCCACTAGACAATTTTAAACTGCATACATGGCTCCCACCACATTTCTGCTGTGTAGTGCTGGTCTAGATGTACAACAGTAATACTATTCAATGGAAATTTCTGCAATGATGGAAATGCTCTATTATCTGAACCATCCAATATGGTAGCAAAGCCACTATGGCTATTGAGCACTTGTCTTGTGTGGCTAATGTAACTGAGATATTAAATTACTAATTTAAATTTAATGAATTTTAATTTAAACTTCACATGGGGCTACTGCTTGCAGTATTTGACAGCATAGGTGTAGATTCACATTCCAAGCAAAATGTTAATTACTATTATTGCCCTCAATTGAAACATAGCCACCCATGACTTAATTACAAGGGTCAAGGCACAATATTGCCCAGTCCTAGTTATGTGCCCAACCGCAGAGCTAGAAGAGTTCAGTGCTGGCAGCAGCTCAAGGACTGAAGAATGGATGTTGGAGTAGGGAAGGAGGAACAGATCAGCAGCAGGGACAGCAGGCTGCTTCCGGGAGTGATGATCTAGAAAAGGTGTATATGAGCAAAAGAGAGAGAATGTCTGCTTATTTTTCTGCATTATTAGGTGCTGTTGCCACAGAAGACCTACCCTCATTCAGTTACCTATGTTCAAGGGAATTAGCAATGGGAATTAGTTTTTTCTCAGTTCAATAAATGGAATTTGTGAAAGCAAAATTCTAGTGTCAGAGTGGCCAATCCTTATGAAAGTAAGGGATCTAGATAGTAAATGAAACTTTTCAAAGCATGGTTCATCATTAGGTAAAATTTATTTTTCTAAGGCAAATATAATTTTAGTTCTTATAAATATTTTGTTCACTATTTCATAGTTTTAATTTTAATAAATAAATAATGAAATATATTAATATACACATATTTATTATGAATGTTATATATAATGTGTGTTTTTAATTGAGATCAAATTTATATAACATAAAATTAGCCACTAAACTATTTTAAAGTATACAATTCAATGGTTTTTAGAATATTCACACTATTATGCAACCATCACCACTGATTCTAGAATATTTGCATCACTAGAAAAATAAACCTTGTACCTCCCAATTTGCCATTATCCCCATCCTATGATAAACGTGAATCTACATTTGATGAGCTAAAGATTTGACAAGCCTCAACACTTAAACAAATTGAATTGTGTAATAAGTGGACTTTCATTATGGCTTCTTTTATTTAGCATAATGTTTTCAAGGTTCATATATACTGTAGCATGTATTGGTATTTCGTTCCATTTTATGGCTAACCAATAAATGAAACATTGTGTGGATAAATCACATTTCATTTATCCATAGATAAGCTGATGGACATCTGGGTAGTTTCTACTTGGTTGCTATTTTCCACTTATTTATCACAGCCATCCTAATGGGTGTGAAGTGGTATCTCATTGTGGTTTTCATTTGTATTTCCTAGTAACTAATGATTTTAAGCATCCTTTCATGTTACATTTGTATGTGTGTACACACACACACTCACATCTATATAGAGAGAAATTTTTTACAGACATGTTTATTCAATTTCTTTGCCCATTTTAAAAATTGGGTTATTTGCCTTTGTAGTGCTGTATTATAAGAATCTTTTGCATATCTTGGATATTAGACCCTAATAAGATATATCATTTGCAAATATTTTATCACACTTTGCATGTTATCTTTTGATGCAGAAAAGTTTTTAATTTTGATAAATAAATCACCTAACTTTTGTTGTTTGTGTTTTTGGTGTCATATTTAAGAAGTTATTACTTAATCCAAGGTCACAAAGATTTATTCTGTTTCCTCCTCAAAGTTTTATAGTTCTAAAGATTCCATTTACGTCATTGATCCATTTTGAGTTAATTTTTGAAAAGATGTGGAGAAGGGACACTAATTCATTCATGCTTTGCCATATGGATATCCAATTGTCCCAGTATCATTGGCTGAAGTGACTATTCTTTCCCTATTGGATGGTCCTGATGCTCTTGTTGAAAATCAATTAGCCATAGATTCATAGGTTTATGGCTGGACTCCAGTCTATGTAAATGCACGAAGCCCACACACACACACACACACACACACACACATATATATATATATGTGCACATATGTATATACATATCCTTCCGCCAGTACAACACTGTTTTATTTATTGTAGCTTTGTATAATAGTATTACTAAGTTTTGAAATCGAGAAGTATGAGTCATCTTATTCTTCTGTTTTGTTCTTTTGTTTTTTGGGCTTCCTGCATTTACATTGGAATTTTAGGATCATCTTATCTGTATTTGCAAAAAGATAGTTAGAATTTTGATAATGATTAGATTCATTAATTAAATTTGAGGAATAGTGACATTTTAATAATACTAAGTCTTCCAGTCCATAAACAGATCTCTCCATTTATTTAACTCTTCTTTAATTTCTGTCAGCATTCTTTGATAGTTTTCAGAGTATAACTCTTGCACTTCTTTGACTAAATTTATTTCTATTTTTTATGCTATTGTAAATGGAAAGGTTTTATTAATTTCATCTTTGAGTTGTTTATTTCTAGTGTATAGATATACAACTGATTTTTGCATATTGATCTTGTATCCTGCAACTTTGCTGATTTGCTCATTAACTCTAAAAGTTTTTTTTTTTTAATATGTGGATATGTTAGAATTTTCTGTGTAAAATCATGTTATCTGCAAATAAAGATGGTTTTATTTCTTCCTTTCCAATATTGATGCCTTTTTTCCATTTCCCTGACCTAATTGTCCCTGGCTAGAACTTCTAATACATTGTTAAATAGAAGTGGCTGAACAAACACCCTTGTACTGTTCCTGATCTTAGGGGGAAAGCTTCGAGTCTTTCACAATTAAGCATCATAGATGCCCTTTATTAACTTGAGGCAATTTTCTTCTATTCCTAGTGATGTGGGAATATTTATCATTGAAAGGTATTGGATTTTATAAAAAATTTTTTCTGCATATGTTGAAATGATCTCATATATATATATTTTTATTCTATTGATATTGTGTAATATATTGATTGATTTTTCCAACTTCGACTTTTTGTACTTGGTCATGGAGTATAATCTTCTTAACATATTGCTAGATTAGATATTCTATTAAGGATTCTCCTCTTTTTTATTGAGGATTATTGCATTTATTTTTATATATGGGATATTGGGCTGTATTTTTCTTTTCTTGTGATGTCTTTGGCCTTGGTAGCAGAGTAATGTTGGCCTTATAGAGCATTAGCAAGTGTTCCTTTTTTTTCTCATCTTTTGAAGAGTTTGTGAAGAATTTGTGTTAATTTTTCTTTAAACATTTGGGAGAATTCATCAGTGAAGACTTCTGGTCCTGGGCATTGTTTTTGTTGGAAGTTTTTTAATTACAGACTCAGTATTTTATTTGTAATAGTTCTATTCTGATTTTTTATTTCTCCTTGAGTCAGTTTTATTTGAGGGTGTGTTTGTAGGAATTTTTCCTGTACTGGTACCAGTAATGTGGGCTGTTATTTTTAAGGCTACCACTGATCTGGGAAGTAGGGAATGAGATAATGGAAAATTTAAAAACCACAGAGCTTACTGTTTTTGCTGTGCTTCAGTCATTTTAATTGAATAAGGTTTTCCAAGTTGTCCTTGGTAATTTCCAGTTTCAAAAAGTTCATTCTGATGGCTTTTCCAGAATTTTAGTTGCTTTTATGAAGGGGTAGATTTTGGAGTTCTTTACTTCACAATATTTACTGATGTCATTGTATAATATTTTATTAAATTTAGACTCTATCCCATTTCTTTGACATTTAAAACAAGCAAAACCTCTTTGTCAATCAAAATTTCTTTTCAGTTCTTCTCATGAATAACTTTTAAAACCTTTGTGATACGCCTTTAAATTTGGCTCCATTTCAATTATATATACTACATAGACCAAATAATTAAGGTGTTTTTAATCTCCCCTTCATTTACACAATGGGAAAATAACAAAAGCTTGGACAGAAATAGAAGAGAGGTTTGGAAGTATTTTAAATTTGTGAACATAGGTGGAAATGATTCAATTAATGAAAAAAAGCCACAAAACCACAATTTAGATTTGCTTGCGATTTTTTTACATCTATGTGTCGATGACCATTGTGGCTTAAATAGAAATTTTATTTTCTGCTAAGATTTATTGTAATATTATTGGTTTTTCCACATCACTCATAAATATTTAAGGATTAGTTTTCTGTATAATTTCACTCTTTTTTCTTCTGGATGCTTTTGTCAAATGTAAGTAAAATACATCAGGAACTAAGAGGCAGGGATACATTGGAAAATTATGAGGTTTAATTTTCCCTTCCTCTGGAATAATAATTCAAAAATGTGTTTTATTGGATGATAAGAAAGAGGATGGTTAATTACACATTTGAAAAATTATAGATCTTTCTCATTCTTCTTTTTAATAATTTGCCAATAGTCAACTCTTGGAATATAATAAAGTATATTCAGCCAATCTCTTGTGGGTGAATATTTGTGTTGTTTCCCATATTTTTCTTTTACAAATAACTTGTGTATAGGTTGTTTGTATTTTTGGCAAATTATTTTCATGATGAAATTCTAGAACTGGGTTTCTTGCCATCACTTCCTTCTAGAAAGAAAAGAAAATAGAACTGGGCTTACTGGATAAAGTGATAAAAAGCTATAAATATGTGTTAAATGTTTCCAAATTTGTTGCCATAGAGTTTGTTTCACTTGACTTTCCCACCGACAATTTTGAGAATGCTAGTATTTCCATCATTTCTTTAAAGAGAATATGTTGACAAGCTTTTAAATTTTGCCAATCTAAAATATAAAGAATTATATCTCTGTAGAGAATTAATTGGATCTGAACATATTATCAGATGATTACAGTTACTTTTAATATTTCTAATCTGGGGGATGTTTATTATTTTGCACTATTTTTTCTAAGGAACTTTTTCATATTAATATTTATGAGTTGTTTATATGAAAATAAAAGTTAGATATTTTCTCCCACTTCGTTATTGTCTTTTGATTTTGCCTGTGGAGTTTCTGTCATGCAAAACATTTTGTTTTGCTTTCATGTAGCCAATTTATTTTATTTTTCTGTATTGTTGAGACAAATTTGGAAAAGTTGATTCTAATCCCTGGTGACAAATAAGTTTACTTATGTTTTTATATCTCAGGCTTGTACAATTTTATTTTTTCATGTAGATCACAATTATTTAGGGGGTTATTCTGTTGCACAGTATGTGTTATGGATATAATTTTTCTTTTCATGAATGGCTATAAATTGTCTCAATACTATTTATTGAAAAGTTTATATATTATATAGTATTTTGAAAGGCCAATCTTTGCATATGTGAAATTGGAAAATGTTCTTGGACCTTTTTCTGCATGTTTTATTCCATTCCATTGATTTTTTTATGTGGTTCTATACTGTTTTAATTTTAGAGGCTTTTCAGAGTGTTCAAATATCTGGTAGAGCTACTCACCTCATCATTACTTTTTTTTTTCTGGATATGTCTGCCAAATACCAATCTTTGAATTACAGCAGGTAGTAAAAAAGGGAAAATTTCTGTGATTTGAAATTTACTCCAATAAGCATTTACTACAGAGTTTACGGATGACTTTATTTTTTTGCCACTAGAACTCACCAAACACATAGTAAGACAGTAATTTAGTTTCATGGTACATTTGCTAAGACCACGGCATTCATAGTTTCACTCCCTGGGGTATGCAAGTTCTAGCTATTACCCAATAGTGAAATCATTGGCAAGTTACAATATTTATGCCTCAGTTCCACTTCTGTTAAAAGGGAAAAATAATAAAACTACAATCTAATGTTGTAGTGAATGTTAAAAATAGAAAATGCATCATAATATTATGCTTAGCATAGTGACTGGCAAATGGAAAACTCTCAATAAAATTAAAGTTTATTGATCTGGCATAAAACTTTTTTTTGTCTTAAATATTGTGAGTGTATAATGTAGTTATTTTTATAATAGGTTATTTATACACACAAAATCTCCATGGATTATCTATAAAATTCTTCAAAATTAAGGGCTCTCAAGTCTTCTTTTCTGATAACAAATTTTGGAAAAGGAAATGTCTGTCTAGAGAGATGCATGATTTGCCCTATGTGTCATAGAAAAGTAATGACAATGTGAGAGAGAGAATCCAGTTTTCTCAATTTTCTCTTCTCCATTACATAAGTTGTGAGAAGGACCAGATAGTGAATAATTATTTTTCCAATTCTATTATTTAATTAAAATGCAGGTATATTTTTCTTCTCATAAAGAAGCTGGCCTTTGTAATGTTTTATTTTTTTTTAATTATTATGTGTACATAATGGTTGTATACCTTTATATAAGTTAGGGTATACTTTGTAACATTTGGGTTTTTAAGACTTTTATTTTTACATTCCTTTCTTGCTGCATTTTTCCCTGTTTATTCTATTTCATGATTAATATGAAACTGTAAAGTTTAGCTAAAACAGTTATAAATGATCCACTTAAAATCTATCACCAATAATAAAATCTGAATCTTCTCCTACTATTTATTTAAGTTTCAGCTTCTCCCTAATAATTTAACATTCTTCAGATGGACACCTGCTAGTTCAGTACAAATTATCTTCAGTTTGGCTGACAAAGTATAGAAAAGTTCCTCACATCATATATTCTAGCATATCTTGGCACTCTCTAGAACATCTAGAATGATAAACCTTGTACATCAAAAGCCAGACTAGCTTAATCAAACTAGCTGCATCATTGTTTATATACTAGACATTAGTCCATGTAAGGTTGGATATACAGCATGACATATTTCAGAGCACATTGAGTGCAGTTTTATACATCATAGCATTTATCTCTAAATACAAGTTAGAATCCTCTTGAAGTCAGGCATCATCAGTGGATGAGTCCTTCCTCACTGACATGATGTGTAAGTTCTCAAGTAGTGAAAGCAGAAAAGAAAGATAAGATTGGCATCTGACCTCAAATCTTTCATTGTGAATATAAAAATCCAATATTAAATGGGTTTCATAGGATCTTTTCTGCTGCTTATTACAGAATACCTGAAACTGGGTAATTTATGAAAAAAAAATATTTCTTACCATTCTAGAGACTGGAAAGTACAAGACTGAGGGCCATATCTCGTGAGGACCTTTTAGGTTGTAGGGACTCTCTGCAGAATCCTGAGGCAGCACGGGACATCACATGGTAAGGTGGCTGAGTGTGATAGTTCAGATCTCTCTTCTACTTCTTATAAAGTCGCAAGTCTCACTCTCATGATAAGCCATCACTCCTTTAATCCACGGATGGATTAATCCATTCATGAGGGCAGATTTGAATCATCCCTTAAAGACTCTACCTTTCATTACAGCCGCATTGGGGATGACGTTTCAACATGAGTTTTGGAGAGGGAAAATATTCAAAGCATAACAAAGGGTATATTCCTGGAGGGTAACATTGTAAGTAGCATATAGGAGGCTTCTCATATAAAGCATCCATCCTTCAGTTAACACCTTACTTTGAATGTGACACACAGAGCAGCTCAGATAAAATGCATGGCTCAGACAACGCCTGTGATTTCATTGAAGAAGAAGAGAATGTCGAGTAGCTGTGCTTTCTTGAAATACCGATTCCCAGGCTCTCTCTAATCATTTTGGTTTAGTATGTTGTGGAAGTGGCTTGAGATTTTAAATCCTTACAAGCAACCTAGGTACAGCTGACATTTGGTCAGATTTGGGGGAACCTATGCTGAAAGAAGGAAACATGTTTTGGGAAAATCCTGGGCCAGTATAGCAAAACCACCCTCCAAACTGAGATGGAGCTGAGAGACCAAAGAATGACTTAGACAAATCCAACTTGGAGAGTTAGATGAGTTAATCAGGGATTACTTACACAGGGAACTCGGTCCTGAGAGTTAGATACACACTGCGTACCCATGGCATTGCCTTAAATCTCTTCCCAGTGAGTGATGCAGAGTTCTTTCATTGTGTTATCACATGTTCACGTGAAACAAATTAAAACAGGGCAGTACAATCATCCTGTGCCTTCATACATACAACTCATGCTATTTTAATGATATTATAATCCTAATAGCTAAAGCAGTCCTAAAGCAGTTAGGGCTGGTACAAGCCAGTTGCCTAAAGAAAGTGCAGAGGTACACCTCTTGTGCCTTGTAGTTATCTTTGGTATTTGCTTAATGCATTTTGTAACAACTTCATTGAGTACTCCCATGTAGCACAGTGTTGCTCTTTGTATGGTGCAGAGATCATATTTTTCCCTGTGGGCAATGGATGAATATCATGATGGTGAAAGAATGGAAGCAACACATGGCTGCCAAGCTATGAAGTGGAGACTTCACAGCTTTTCTCAGGATCGAAAAGTAATTATTTTAGCAGTGAAGTGATATCCTTCCTTAAGGCTGTGGTTGATAGCCCTGACAGCCTATGAAAATAACTTGTAGGGATTAATACAAAACAAACACAAAGAAAACAAAATTCTACATCAGGTGCATCCCTGATAATTTTGCTGTAGTGCATTTTGATGAACATCTAGATTTGAAATTGTCCAAAGACCAGAGCAAGTCTGAGATTTTCTGTTTACATTTAAACATATAAATCAATGCACATCTCCATCCATTATGAATATGGAAAATGTATAATGGAATAAAACAACTTTTACTCAAAAGTTCATTTTAACAAATATAATGCTATGAGTCACTAATTACTCATTTAAATTTGTGACAGATTAGTAGGGACAAAATTTTACTGTAAAATTTATCTTATTTGGATATTTGGTAGTGGTAATAATGTACTAATTCTGTACTAATGCTGTACTAATTCTCAATGAGATTTTAATGATATGGTTTGTCTCCTCTTTCTAACACATTTATACTCTTTCTCAAATGGAAATTTGTGTTGCGGGAAGAAGGTTCATGATCAGTAGGTGTTCAATGCACTGTTTAGGCCTAAAGTCAGTGCTAAACAATATGACAGACTTTTGTTCTAAGAGGCTCAGGGAAGAAAAGTTGCTATAGGCTTTATCAACATAATCTTTTTGGGTTTATATATCTCATATATTGTGGTACATATTGAAAATCCTTTGAAATACACTGGTCTTACATTTTGGTTTCAGAGCTAGTCCTAACTGTCAAAAAATTATTTAAAGCTTAATCATGGGGAAACATAAATAGGAAACCAAGTTACAAAAAATAATCTTATAAAGTATGTGATGCTTCTTATCATGTAGAATGAGTAAATTTTAGATGAAGCTTTGTTATTCCACTTTCATCTTTGTATTAGTTGTATGTTGTTTCATAACAAGTAACCCTAAAACTCAATGGCTTAAAATAAAAACAATTTATGATTTTTTATAACTTGACTGATCTTTTTCATAGTTGACTGATCTCAGCTGGACAATTCTTAGGTTGGTTTCTCTTATGCTCACTTGTGAAGTTGCAGATGGGAGCAGCTGGCCCTGGCAATTCCAAAATGGCCTTATTTACATGCCTACATGCCTGGCATTGATGCTGGCTCTTGGCTGGGACATCTCAATTTTCTTCCATGTGGACTTTCATCCTCCTGGGGTCTAAATAAGCATTCTGGAAGGATTCTATCTGGGTTCCAAGAAAATAAAAGGGAAGCCAGCAGTCCTCTTAAGACTTTGTTCCTGGAACTCACACTTCATTCCTTCTACCATCTTCTGATGGTCAAAGCAAATCATAAGACCATCCCAGATTTAACTGGAAATAATTAATCTCCAACTTCTGATTTTAAGAATAGGTAAACTAAAACAAGGATGGAAGAAATTTCAGTGACCATATTTGCAGAGAATCGAACCAATCTTAAATGAATTTATAAATATTTGTATTTGTATTTGTAAATTGGTTGATATAAATGAATCTGTTAAACTCCCGTCACTCAAAAGCATATTTAACATATGCTTGCTATGTAACACTTAATTTTTAACAGAATTTGTAATTAATGTTTTTGGAAATCTGAATTGTAAAGAATACAAGAAGTCAGAAATGGGAGCCAAACATTTATAGAAAATTTTTTGACTTTTTCTGTTAAAAAGTATATTTCCTATTTTAAAGAATAATGTATAAATTAAGTATATAATTAATGCTCTACTTCATCTTTTCACTAATTTTAAAAGACGTTGCAACAATGTGCATGAGAACAGATATCGATATATGCTATTAAATGTTAGCTTTGTTAGACATTTTTAAATATCTGGCTTAAAAAAAATCACCAGGTTTAAATAACCTTGAATATGGATAAAATAAAACCCCAAGATATGACAAAACCAAGTCCATTTTTCATCAACAATTTGTAATCTCTTCTCATCATTTTTGAAATTCCACTCATGCAACTCCTCCCAAGAGAGCTCTTTTGTATCTTGAAAAGAAACCATGAAAATAAAACTTGACTTAAGGATGTATAGTGACAGCCATGGTTACTGAAATTATTCTCTTTCTAAATGTGATGTGTATATTCAAGACCTATTGAGGACTTTAAAATACAGGTGATATTAGCTTTAACACAATTATGAGTAAAACAACAATGGTACCGCATTCAGATTCTAAATTAGTATTCATCTACTCATCTATATTTTATTGCTTCTACCTGGGATTCCCATGGTGCTCTGGTAATTCTGTGACTGGATTTATCATTACACAAGTATAGGATGTATATCTTCTATAGCTACATCTTCCTTTTTTCTTCTCATACAAGATTGTGTTGTTTTATTTTACTGTAGTATTTGTGGAAAAGTAGTAAATGCTAGGGTTCTTAGAATTGCTTCTTTCAATATATTATTTACATTGACGGGATTTAAAGAGCTTCTGTACTCAGAATAGAAACTAAGATGATGGCTGAGTTAGAGCTTTCATGTTGCTTTCTACTCTTTTGCACAACAAAAAAGACTCTGCTTGAGTAACTTCAAACTGCTTAGCATGAACTAATATCAACCTTTGCAAGTGATATTAATGGCATAACATGGAATACAGTGACACAAAGGGGGAGTACATTCTTGAAATACAGAATCACATAGAGACTGAGAAAGGAGGAAAAAACTATCCTATTATATTGTTTATAAAGTTATTTTTAAAAATTTTTTTGAAAAGAATCCCTTTTATGATTGTTAAAAATGATCACAAAAGAGAACATATACATCTTTATTTGTGAACAAATGCAAATATTCTGACTTCAGATTTATATTTTTAATAGACATTCAGTGACTATCATTTTAATCAGCCTTGATTGTGCACACAAGTTTTTACAACTTAGCAGTTAAAAATAAATTTTTTAAGCTAATATTTGTTGAAAAAAAAACTATGCACCAGATAACACACAAAACTCTGGGCACAATAGTGGCATATTTGACTATAAGAAGCTTAGAATCAAGCTTGGTAGGAGAAAATAATTGATCATTAAAATGAAGTACATAATTTGAATGATATAATAGAAAAAAAGCACAGGATCTTATTATGTCTACATCTTGTCATACAAAGGATTAGGACACCTACATCAGATCTTATAAAGACTAACTAGAAGAGACATCACTTGAACTGAGCTATAAATTATAAGTTGATATTTAATAATTAAATAAGATATAAGCAGTATATCCCAGTCAGAGAAAATAGTATGCATTTGCATGTATAGGCATGAAAGATTGTAACATATCAGATGCTGTTAGTGTCCTACTCATATTTGGCCTGAGCCTTCTTGCTGACTGCATCTTACAGCAAGCACCTGTGCCTTGTTTTGTTTTGTTTTGTTTTTGACGACTCTATCTTGATTTATATACCATGAGACAGGTAAGGAGTGTCCGGGTATTAATACTCTACAGAGTAGACTTTGGCCAGTAATGAACTTAGATTGTTGCTCAATACCACAGTTTCATTGCACTTCTGATGGGAACTCAGAAGTGTTTTCCATGCTGTCTACTAGAGTTCCCCAGGAGAATAGTCTATTATGGTACCATGCTCTTTTATGCAGAGGGTATTGGATTTCTTTACTTTTTTATCTGACTTATCCACTCCCTTACAGGTGCTTCCTGGGATCACGTCCCAAGTAAATCACTTGTTTTTAAGTTATTGTCAAAAGGCTTGACTTTGGAAAAAGCCAAAACTAAGATAATGACATCTTGTAATATCTCAGTATGATTAGACCAAAGAGTATCAGTAAAATATTGCTAAAAATCTGATACAATGTAAACACCTCAAGGAAACATAACACAGATACAAAAAGATACAATATACAAAAAAAAGGTACACACAAAAATTAAAATGTCAAGTCACACTATATATAAAAATAGTTAACTGTTATTGAGAACTCACTATGTGCCAAAGACTGTGCCAAGTAAATTATATATGGATTTTTCTGACTTAATTCTGACAAAAATTCTGTGACATAAATTCTATAATGTCCCCTGTTGACTGATGAGGAATCCTGGTACAGAGAGTTGTTAAGTACTATTTGGCAAATGCTAAATGAGTAGATCAGATTGTAAATACCTCAGTTAGACAGTACTATAGTTTGGATATTTGATTCTCCAAAACTCATATTGAAATTTGATCCTCAATGTTGGAGGTGGGACCTGATGGGAAGTGTTTGGAGAATGGTGGTAGATCCCTTCTGAATGGCTTGGTACCATGCTCTTGGTTAGGGAAATAAATTATGATAATCTCAGAATGAGCAGGAGGGAAAATTTGCTACTGTATAATCTAGACATCTTTGCCAAACATTAACCATAAGTCAGATATTTACAAGTCTCCCTTCATGTCAGAAATACCTGTGTGGCTTTTTAAATTGAAAGATCTCCAGGCCTTACTCTAAATCAGTATTCCTTAAACTTCACTGACATAAAAAAAAAAACAAAAAAAAAAACCTTAGAATATTTATTAAAGACACATTATCAGGTGAAACAGAATCACGGAAGGTGTATCTGAGGTCCTATATCTATGTATTTAACAAACACTCAGGTGATCTTTATGCAAAGTAAATTTTGGAAATATTGTTTTAGAACCACTGAATCAGAATCTATATGGCAGAGGCTCTGGTATCTGCATATTTAGTCACTGTGTAACTGGTGATTATTGTGGTCATTCAAATTCCAGGACTGTTTCTTTATACAGTGAACTTAGCTCAGGAACTTCTTACTGCCCAAAAGCACATAACCATGATTTCTCTGGTCAACTGTCTTACCCAGACAGCCAGTTAGTGGAATGTTTGATTTTAACGTTCTTCCAGTAGAAGCTAGTGTGATTTAGAATAATAGAGGAGAAGTGTATTTTAAAACTATAAAACATAAATGACCTTCCTAAAACTTAATGATAAAAATCAGGATAGGAAAAAATGTAAATGAAATCATCTCTGGAGAGTACATCGAATTGTGTGCCTATCTTCTTTGTCTCATCTGGAAGCTTATTCTTTACTCTCCTGGATTGCTTGGCTGTCTCTATAAGTGTGATTCTGTTCATTATTGGCTAGGGTCTGGCTAAATGGTTTACTTATACTGAACTCATACCAGATGCTCAGATTTTCTTGTCACCATTGTTAATGTTTCTCTATCTTTCTTTTTTCCTCTGTATTTCTCTTTTCCTCTCTTTTTCACTCCTTTATTTCCTTCTTTTTATAAGTCAGCCACCTATAAGGAATGTGAACTCCAATCTGCTCAGACCAAGCAGAGGCTAGACCAGATGTGACCTGCAATTCGCTGAATGGGAAACAAACACAAGGAATGCAACCCGTCTGCCATCTGTTGATGCAGAAAGCAGCAGGGCATGCCTGGCATTTCAGCAGGGCTCCCCCGCTGGGAAATTGAAAGAGAAAAAGCATTTGTTTCATTTTTCCCCTTTCCTGACCTGACAGCTCCTTTGAGCAAGGTGGGGAGGAAAGGAGGATATCTTCTTGCCAGGAAGAAATGACAGCTGATACATAAATGTTGGAGCCTAATAAATAAACTGTATTTTGCATTAAAAGTTCTACCCTTGAGACAGTTGCCTGTCCTCGGTGGTATGGAACATCTGATCTCTGTGGTTATCAGGAACACTGCAGAGTGACAGAGTCCCCTCTTCCAAATTCCTAATCATTTTTTTCTCTAAATGCCACATAGAAGGCTCTTGGGGGAGTTTAAGGTAATGAGGCAGGTGAAACGAAAGGCAAGGATTTCTCCTGGATGTTGAGTTCTGGTCTTAAGTGATCAGAGAACATCTGGTTTACATTTTCAGAGAGAGATGAATATAATAGAACAGATGGCCCCGGTGACATAGACATGTTAACTTGGACCTCTCTCTCAGCCCGATTGTGTTAACTGTATTGTTCCATTCAGATGTAAGGCACTGAAATAGCAATTTCCTTTCTCGATGCTTACTCTTAGGAAAAACCTCTCTTGGTCACTGGGGGTAAACGGTAAATAAAATGCAATTCCTGGTTTCATGAGGACCATTATCTAACAAAACATGCATTTTTAAAAAATATACTTTAAAGAAAATAAACTTAGTTTTGAAGATACCCTTGTTTACTAATAAGGGTAACCTGACTTTAAAAAGCATATTCTTCAGAGAAGGACAGGACACTTGGGTCTTCCTGATTCTCTTAAGCTCAATATTGTCTAAATAGATTATTTCAAAGTTTGTGTCATTTGCATACAAAATTTTCATTTGAACCAACACCAAATAAATGAAAAATTGCTATTAGGATGGCATTTACAAATTGCAATAGTACCGACTCCAATTTTAAATGTAGATACTGTTCCATGTGAACAAAATCTGCACATAACAACTCTAAAACCCATGAGTTCTCCTCACAATACCATAATATGCAACACACTTTTGCAGTAAGGGGCAAGTAAATTATTACCATTTCTTTCTTTTCTTTTTCAAACAGCCTATAAATTTCAAAGAAAACTTAAGTATCAACCTCCATAAAATGTATTTGGTATGCAAAAATGTGAAAGATTTTACTCCTGTAAAGAACCTATATTCCATTGGAGGAAAAAGAGCTATAAGTAAACACAACGGTGTATACATGATGATATTAGTGATACATGTAAGTATAGTAAGAGAACAAATTCAACACAAAGGGTCAGAACATTCCTCATAGAGGAAAAAAAATCATAATTGGAAGCAACCTCATAAGATAAGTCTTGAAGAATGACTCAGTATTTGCTTTAATATATTTGTTAAGTTAAAGAATAAACCAGAGGAAAAAAGTCTGCAAAGCAATTCTTCATAAAATAAATATCCCTTAGTTATGGAATATAATTCTAAAGCGAACTCCTATAAAAGTTTATATTCCTTAAACAATGACCTAAAACATTTGTCGTTAAGGAAGAAAGAGGATGATTTTCCAAATAATTTAGGCAATTGGAAACTTCACTAGACAATAAGGGGAATGACACCCCCAAAATACAGTGCCCACTTGGGTGCAGCATTCCTGCCTCTGGGGAGATGTTCCTGTGAGCAGGCCAAGTGACAACATAACCTGTGTTCTCGACTAAGGTCTTTAGCAATACTTAGAGATGAATGATTTCAGTGAGATTATAAAATGTGTAAATCAATTATCACAGGCTCATCTTCCTATGTCTAAAAAACAAGAGCATGCTCACTGCTTATTCCCAAACTCTGGAGTGGGTTCCCACAGGTTGTATCTTTGGAGACTAGCTGCTCCTCAGAAAGTTCCCAGTTATTTCTGAGACTTCCAAATTAGGATTTCATATGTGTGAACAAATAACTTGTCATTTGCAGGCCATACACACTGTTTCCTCCCTTTTTTTTTTTTTTTCTTTCTTGCTGAGTCATATTGTGTGCTATTAAATGTAAATTAGGAAAGTTCATTATGGTCACTGTCCATCAAAAATGTCATTTCCAAGACAGCGCTGGCCCTTAGGATTGCTAGAAAAATTGCTAAGTCTAGAGAAAAGTGGGGAGAAGGGCCTCCTTGAATATTTGTCACAGATGACTCTTACTGACACTCAGGTTCTGTAATGCCTTAAGTCTGCTGTGTTAGAGTTTAATAAATTCTACAATTAAGTTGGAAACTTCTATTTTTCTTCTTTCCTTGAGAGTCAAAATCAGGACAGGGACTGGATGAAGGGCAAATAACATTTCTATTCATGCATTCAATCATTCAGATAATATTTATTAAAAACCTACTGTGAACCAAGGACTATTCTAGATGGGGTTGGCAGTGGGGGAGCAAGGAGCAGAGGCAAACAAACGAGAATGAAATTCATGCTCTCCTGAATTTCACGTGGTAGTGTAGGAGACATAAAACTAAAGAGAAAGTAAGAAATAAAATGTATGATATATTATATCAGGATGAGTACTGTGGAGACACATCGGGGACTATGCGATAACCGTCTGGGATCTACTTTTATGCAGGGATAATAATTTTCAGGTGCAAGTACCATTGGCATAAGGGCTTGGAGAACATGAAGAAACAAATGATGTGGATATTTAGGGGAAGAGTATTTCAGGCAGAAAGATCAATGGGCACTGTGGCCTTGAGGTTAAAACATGCCTAACAAATTCAAAGAAGAGAGAAGAATGCAGTTGATAGTAGGGTCTGAATCAGAGCAGAACAGAAATCAAGCCCAGGTAGGCTTTATGTGCCATTGTAGGGGCTTTGGCTTTTTCTCTGGGTAAGATAGCCAGCAACTTGAAAGTGTTCAAAAGAGGGGTGGCAAGACTTGGCCTAGTCTTAATCAGATCATTCTAGCTATAATTTTGACACCAAATTAAAGGCACTCAAGGGCAGAAGCACAAACATCTATTTGGAAGCTATTGCAGAATTTTAGCAAAAGATCATAGTTCATTGGGACAGGGCAATAGTCTTGGATATGGAAAAAAGTGGTAGGATTTTTGATTTATGGTATTTTGAGTATAAATTTCATAGGATATGGGAATTGATTACATGTGGAGTATAAAATAAAAGGAAGGAAGGTAGGATTGTTGTACATTTTTGATCTGGACAATTGGAAGAAAGGATTTGCTACTAACAGACAGAAAAGACAATGGAAGTAATATATTTGGGAGAGAGGAGTGGATTTGAATTTTGTGATTATAAAGGTTTAGAACATTATGTAGTCAGCAGAAAGTAGCAACAGTAGGAGTTGGGTATAGAAGTCTGGAAACTGAACTTTGGGTATAGATTCATTAGTTTGCAGTGTATAGATGATATAAAAACCAAAGTTTAGATGAGATTCCCAGGGGATTTTATGAAGATAGAAAAATATAGAAAGTTGAAAATTAAACCTTGGCACATATCAATGGTAAAAGTTTAGGAAGCTGAAGAGAAAAAAAATAAGAATTTCCTTTCTAGAAATGTTTCCATAAAAAGAAGGAGAAAAATGAACAATAGCTGCAGAGAATGGTAAGTTTAAGAGATTTTTTTAAGATAAGAGAAATACAAGCAATTTTTGTAGTGCTGGAAAGGTCCATTTAAAAGGGAACAAATTGATGATGCAGGTGAGAAAAAAATGCTGCCGTGATACCTTTGACTGTATGAAAGGGGGAGAATCTAGTATACAGAGAGTAGGGTTAACTTTTACTAAGAACACAGATGTGTCTTCCATAGGAACAGGAGTGAACGGGCAGCAGAAGGAAATGAAAGCAGGTAGATGGATAGATGAGAGTCGGGAGTTGAATTGTTTTCCATTTGTTCTTGTCTTCTCAGTGAAGTAGAAAACAATGTCAACTAAGAGTGAGAATGTGGGAGACGTATTAAAAGAATTTAAAGAGTTTTACGTTAAGAGGAAACTTTTATAAAGATACCTATTAACGAGATTTAAAAATTGAATAAATTAGAGAAATATAGTACCAAGAGGTACTGCTATGACTCATTTGCAATGAATGATTATGAATTTAAAGTGAGCATAATGAGAATAGCTGTGTTTTTCTTCAGTTTTATTTGTTTGCTATTACAACGGGGACAATATAGAAGAATAATTGAGTTTAACCAGGATTTGTGGTTTGACAAGGGATATAAAAAATGAAAACAGAGTAAGAAATTTGAAGATGTAAGAAAAAAGTGTTTAGTATAATCAGCTGTTGAATTTATGTTGAATAAGAAGACAAGAGAGGATGATGATAAGAGCGAGGGGCATTAAAATATTATTAGGTGGTTCAAGGAATTGATGTTTCAAATATGTTGGTTGTTGCAAAGATTGTTGGAGTAAGAAAGGAGATGGAGTGAGCTAGCTAGATAGAAGTTGTTGGTTGGAGAGTAGGGTTTTCGAAATTGGGTTTAAGGCGAGGTAAAGTCATGGGTAGGGATCCTGCCTACCAGGGTATCACCATTCGATTGAGTAGCTTTGGTGAGACAAGAGACAGGAAAGTCACTAAATGAAGAGGCCAATTTGCTGGAAGTTTTATCCATGTGGATGTTAAAATAGCCAAGGACTCTGGAATAAACAGTGTGTGAGAAAGAACAGTATAACAGGAGATAAAATACTGAAGACAGGAAGAGTGGAGTGCCCTGGGAGTTGGTGCATGACTACTATAAATGAGGGTGGTGTGTTACACTCTGATGCCATGAAATCAAAAGTTCTGTGTTTTTATGAAAGAGGAAATGAATGGTGATAAGAAGAGGTTGCTATATTTTCCTTCAGGCTGATTAGCAAGAGCAAAGGAAAAAAAGTCACCTTTTTAGACAAGAAGATGCACCTCAAAAGAGAATCGATTTTCCATTGAGAAAGAAGATAGAGAAAACATTCAGATGAATTTTCTAGTATGTGAAGAATTTTGCAGATGACTGATAATGACTTCTAAAGAGCACATAGGAAGGAATTCAGAGTTATAAATAGATGGAAGATAGACTATACAAAGTTACAGAGTCTGGTGGTTAACACCATTGTTAGAGAAAATCTGTTTTTTTTCTTTTTTTTTTTAAGGTGACTGGTATAAACAGATAAGGGAAAGAAATAACTGTCCTGATATCCTAAGACAGAGAGTGGTAGTGACTCTGGAGCCGGGGTGTGGAAATTGTGCTCTCAGGGATATACAGAAGTTGGTGATCCCCGTGCTTCAGCTGAGAGAGGTATAGCAGCTGCAGGGAGCGGTGCTTCTCAGAGAGCACAGATCCCCTCATATTTTCTTCCCATGTAGGCTCACAGGCCAGCAGAACTTCAAAACAGAGGGTTGCTTATTCATTCCTCTTACTTCCCTATCACTCCTGTCAGTATGATTCCCTTCAAATAACAGACTAAACCTTCATGGAAAAGCATACGTGTATTGGATGTTTACACTAGCAGAATCAGTTTTGGCATTATACACTTCTTTCCTGAAAAGCTGTTTTAAAATCTTTTCCAGGAAAATAAATATTGTACTTCATTATTAAGAAATGTTTATATATCCACTGCTGTATATTTAAAATTAGCCCTCCAGTTTTTTTTTCCAAAGTTCTCTTCTGTGACTAATGGTTTGGATTATAGAATCCAGGTTATTTTAGTTTATTATTATTATTACTTTTTTCATGGAGAGGCTGACAATTATTAACAAGACCGTCTATCAATAACCTAAGATTATACATTTTCTAGAGACTTGTGTTCCTTACTTTAAAAATTTCTCAAAATGATGTTTTAAAAGAGTTTGAACTATCAGAAAATATTGAACAAACATGAGATTCATGACACCATGTGGCGAATGCAAGCGCCATTATAAATATCACTAAACATATCATTCCCAGTCCCACTGGAAATGGGTCAAGTCCATATTTTATATACCTGCATGTGGTGTTATTCATGCCCTCCTTTGTTATGTACTCAGTTTCTGAATCTCTGGCTTGGATCTATCTCTTAATTCATTTACACATCTCTCCTTACTATGATAGATTGCTTACAACAAATTATTTTTGTTTGTTTTGTGTTGTATATTGTTTTGCCCAACAGAAGTACTTTCTGAAGATACTATGTTTGTTACCAGGGAACCCTCCCTGGATCTTTTTTCTTTTTCTTTTTTTCCCACTAATACCAGAGTGTTTCCTGAGATACTACTTTTAAGTCTCATCTATACCTAGCTCACCTCATCCATTCGTCAGTCTTTCTTTTTTTCTGGAACATTACTTCATTAGAAAGCACAAACTGTGTTAGAGGTCTATGGTCAGCAATTACTGTGTTCTTGTTTTTGTCTTTCCACTTGTAAAATTAATTACCTGAATTGAAGAGAAATGAAGATAGTTAGCAATAAAAAAGGGATATCCTTTCATGAGAAGGAGGTTCTGAGTTATCTCTGATAGGATTCTCACTGATCGGATGTGAAGACGTGGATTTAGGAGAGGTAGCAAGTTGATGGATATTCCTGACACACTCGAAAATGTAAACTATCAGGATGTGGAAAACAGAAGTTAATCCAATTCCTTTATCATAGAGAGGGTGCCAACTCTGAAGCCGAGCCAAGTGCCCACCCTCCTCCAACAATGGGATGTCTGTAGAATCTCAGGATGTTGGCAAAGTCAGTTATTATTTTTGACTTGCTATTTTTGGAGGCTACTATGATATTGGAGTTGGAGATGCCCCAGCACGCTTTGTTATTTCATTAGGAATTTACTGAAAAATAAATCTTCCTGCTTATGCCCTATTTCTACACTGAAAAGGGGTGATCAGTCATCAGTGAATGCGCTGCCAAAAAGTTTTATAAAGTCAGGAGCCATTCCAAATGGGAATTAATGGGGAGCAGAAACGTTCTTTTCATATTCTCAGTCTTCATAATGTATGGCAATCTGTCTTTAGGTGGGGCTGCAAATCAATTAAGCATGAATGATGTATATGGTGTAGAATGTGACCTTAACAAGTTGTCTTGTCTCTGACTTGATGTTTCCATCTGGTTTGTGCAAGGAATGTTCAGATAATATAGCAAAGAGGAAGATTATGATTTCAAGGGGAACAGCCATTATGGGTCACTATCTTCCTGGGCCTGATAAGTTTAATCCAAGTTGCCTGGGAGGAAAGAACTCATAAAATACTTTATCTGAAGCAAGTGCAAAAATACTCATAAACTCAAAGGTTAATCACTGCACCAGAAGAACAGATGAAGGAGACAGGGCAGTTTTATGTTTCTTTACTGTGCTGCCCTTATTAATCATGTTGTGGGTTGTTCTGAAATATGTGCCTGCACTTTACTTTTAAAGCCTGACGGATAGACAGACAGACACTGAAAATGAAGTTCGGATAATGATAATAGGATTTGTTCAGCCTTTCCTCCACTTGCCAGTATTTGCAGGAGATATAATCAAGGTTATGAAATGCATTTATTTTTATTTTTAATCGGTTTTATTTTCAAGTTATACTTTTCTTACTATTATTTTTTACTTAATTTAATATTCAAAATTCTTTATACTGAGCTGCAGATATTTACTTCATCTTTTCTGTGCAAGTGTTTTTATGTTATGATGATAGGTGGATAACGAGATCATCGGTGTTAAGATCCCTTTAGATTTCACTAAATAGCATGTAAATGGATTGGGGAATTACACTACTAGAGTTGCTGCTGATAAATCCTCAGACGGATTCCATTTCTGCCACTAGATTCATAAAGGACATCTTTGGACAAGTGACAGCATAAAGGATTTGTTCCGGTATAAATAAATCAAAGTACAAAGGAACTTTCCTATATATTGTATATGTTGATGTGATAGGATGCATAATTACATAACCTTTGTCTAAACTGGACTTTTATTTAGATTCCTTATAGGGAAAGATAATAGAAATTTTCAGCTTGCCAGTCATATGGTCCCTGCCATTGTAGTGTGAAACCAACCATAGATAGCATGAAAATGAATGTGTATAATCTGTCTCAATAAAACTTTATTTAAAAAACAGGAGGAGGGTGCAATTTGTCCCTTGGGCTGCAGATCACTGAACCCTGATTTAGACTAACTATAAAAATAAAATAAAGAAGATGTTTAGGAACTATGCCTTTAACTTAGTTTACCATATAGAGGTTGCATTTGAAAGGTTTCTATTCTTTTTTCCCTTTCAGTTTCTCATTAGGGATTATAAACCCTGGTGCTCATAGTAGTCAGGGAGATAGTTCAATATATCAAGCTGAAATGGTATAATATAAAAAAGTGTGGTGTGGCTTTTGATTAATCAGAGAATGTATGCTCCAATTCTTAAAAAAGAAAAAAAGAGAAAAAAATTGCAGAAAGATTCGGCCCAAGGATGACCAGTTTGCAACTTCTGCTCTGTGTAGCAGATTGAATTTCCCTCTGCTTGGTATGTCCATATGGTGTTCTGCCTGAGGAAGATCTGCTCATCCTTTCAAACACCAATCCAATTACTGCCTTCTCCAGGGGATTTTCATCAGCATTGGTTTATAACATTTATTGCTACTTTGTGCTTTCAAAATGTAAAAAATTTTGTATTCCTTTATGACGTAGTTGTTTTTTTTTCCCCAAGAAAATGTCATTCTTAGTTATTAAATGTATTCATGTAGTGCCTGATTCAAGGAAAATCCCATTGTTTTGTAAAGACATAATCTCTTCCTTCATGAAATGTCTTATGTCTAATTTATATTCAGATATTCTTCAAACTTTCACTATCTGAATTCAGGAATCAACAGATTTGCATATGTTTGCTCATGAAATCTTTGCTATCTGAAATCTCACTACTTGCTATTTCAAACTCAGAGTGAAAAAAAAGATTTAAATAATGCCTTTTTTTTTTGAGACAGAGTCTCACTCTGTTGCCTGGGCTAGAGTGCCGTGGCCTCAGCCTAGCTCACAGCAACCTCAAACTCCTGGGCTCAAGCAATCCTCCTGCCTCAGCCTCCCGAGTAGCTGGGACTACAGGCATGCGCCACCATGCCCCGCTAATTTTTTCCTATATATTTTCAGTTGTTCAATTAATTTCTTTCTAATTTTAGTAGAGACGGGGTCTCGCTCTTGCTCAGGCTGGTTTCAAATTCCTGAGCTCAAACAATCCGCCCACCTCGGCCTCCCAGAGAGCTAGGATTACAGGCGTGAGCCACCGCGCCCAGCCTTAAATAATGTCTTATATCTCCTCATCCAAACTCACTATTTAAACTTATGCTGTCCAAGTTCAGAAGGTCCCTAAATGTGGATAACAAGGAATACTTACAGAGGACTGTAGCTCAGGGCATGCAATGACATTCTCTTTTATAATCCATTAAATTTATCTCATGAGTTTCTAATTGTCAAAAGCCTTTTCATAGAAATTGACTCCCCTATGATGACTTTCAAAAACAAAATCTGAATTTTCCAAGGCCTGCAATACTGCAATATATATGAAATAGGCTCTGCTGACAACTCCAACTGCACTTCTGCCATAACCCCGTTAATGGTTCTGCTCAAGCCACCCAAGCCTTTCAGTTTTACAGATATTCTTTATACCTTTGATGATTTTACTTGCTCTCCCCTCTTCTCACTTTCTTCCATTCTTCTGATGGTGGACTCCTCATTGTTCAAGTCTATAATTAAGTGATGTCCTTAGAAAGGATAACTATCACTATTCTAGAAAAATAAAAATATATCCATTTATTCATCCCTTCATTCAATTCACACATATCAACTGAGTGTTGCCACGGGCCAGTTACTTTGCGAGGCATGAGGAATATGATGGCACCGAGAAAAAGACAAAGAGAGAGAGAGAGAGAGAGAGAGAGTGCAAAAGCCCTTACCTTCATGGGTCTTACATCCCAAAAACGTGAAGTTTTCTGAGGTTATTCTCTATCACTACATGCAGGCTTATTTTTTCCTTTAACACTATAGAAATCTGAAATTTTTTCATTAGCTTATTTTCTGCAACCAGGAACTCCAGGAACTATGTCTGTCTCATTCAACACAGAATCTCTAGCATTGAGCACTGTGCCTGGTACAGAGCAAGCATTTTATACTTATGGACGTAATGACTGGGTGCAACAAAGTGTCTAATTGTCATTTCATATGCATTTTATTCAAATTTCAGTGGGGCCGTTTTCAGAGGTAATACGCTCAAAGGTTAGTGAGCAAAAATAAATATTTTTGTAAACATCTATATTAGGGTATATAGAAAATATTTATGAAATTAAAGTAGTTTACCATTTAAAAACTCTATATCCAAATGAATATGCAACCACTGGGTGGGGCAGGGTAAGAAAACATTAGCTAGTATATTTTTATTTTTGGTCCTGATTTTCATTAACTCAGCAGGCAATTCTTATGTGGAGGTAGAACATATTCAATTTGAATATAAATATGTTGAGATAAATTGTCTTCCAATGGGTGTCACAGCTTTGGACTGAACATGGTATACAGACATTTTGCTATTTCATGCTGAGCTCATATGAGTCACTTGAAGATGTTGATAAAGACTTTATTGGACCATATACCTGGATCCTATTTTCCACAAAAACGAAGAAATAAGTTGTGGGATAGACACAAAAAAACTGTTTTCACAGATCAATTCAAAATCTAGTTTCATCATAAGCATTGTTGAATAATGTATTTTCTATTAAATGAAAATATTTCCTTTCTTAAACTTGAAACTTTTTCTTCCATAGCATGTAGATCATCAAACACTATAATGTATTTGCTCTATAAACAAAATGATAAATTTTTATTTTTGATAAATGGAATTTGGCATCATTTTTCAGTAAAGTCTGATACTTTAAGTATTTTTATTTTGTTTATAAAAGTGTAAGGCATAGATCTCATTCATATTAGTGACCTGAGCTCGTTTGAATTACATTACCAAATTAATAATTTTATTTATATTTTATCCCACCACATTGAATAGCTTTAGCATTCCCCTAGAGAAAGAACAATACAAGGATTAAATTTTTAAACAGCCAAATTTTTAAACAGATCAATGTTATGGCACAATCCTTTATCAAATGTAGACTTTATAATAAAACTTGCTGGTAATAGTTTTTAAAATGTGTTCATCACCTTCTTGATTTCTCAAAAAGTACAACTTCATATTGAACAAAATTCATGTTGGTAATAATTTTCTCAGAAACTAAAATTTAAAAATAGAATTGCATGCAATTGGAACAATGAAAGGACCCACAACCCATCACTTGCTTCCACTAATATTTCCTGTTGTGTACAACTTCAATGATTTCAGGAAGATATGAAAAATATGCAAAGGTCCCAGAAAATTAAACATATATGGGCATGAATGAGACTCACATTCTCCAAAGAGGTGGAACAATAGTGTTCCCTCAGACAAGCCTAAATTAGGAGCAATTTTGAGGCACTAACATGGTAAAGAGAAACTTAGGCTTAAACATGGGGAAATCATTATTATTCAAACTCCTGTTATGTACAGCAATATAAGGGAAATATTTACAACCTCTCCAAAGACCATGAAATTCCAGGAAATTGGTGGAAATCCAATTCCTATCAAAGACCATAATGATGACTGTAACTATTGTGTCTCCTGGCAGGAAACTGTGATACTTAGCAAAGCATCCAATGTGCCTTTGGGGATGGGTTGAGGGGGTGACCTCAGTATCTGACAAAGCAGCTGCATTGAAGCAGGGCAACTCTCTTTGATTCATTGGATGTTTTGTTTTGTGTGCAGAGTGGGCCAGCATTACATTAAAGCAACAATGTAGGAGTTTATCAGCAGCTGCCCCACTGATGAGGCATATGACATCCAGTTGAGGATATTCCTATTTTAGTTTGTTCAGGTGTCTGTAAAAAAGATACTTTAGACTGGGTAGTTTGTAGACAACAGAAACTTAACTGCTCACAATTCTGAAGGCTGGAAAGTCCAAGATGAAGGCACCGGTAAATTCAATGTCTGGTGAGGGCTCACACTCTGGTACCTTCTAGCTGTGTCCTTACATGGTGGAAGGAGTGAACAAGCTTCTCAGGCCTCTTTTATTAAATAAAGTCCTAAATCCCATTAATGAGGGCAGAGCCCTTATGGCTGAATCATCTTCCTAAAGCTCCTTCTCTCAATACCACCACCTTGGGGGTTAGCTTTCAGCATATGAATTTTGGGGGACACAGACATTCAGACCTAGCAATTTCCTTTTCTCAAACCTTGAATATATTTCCACTCATTCATTGGCCATCCCTATATGTGCCCTTAGTGTACATGATTTTGTGATTCCTGAATTATATCGTTGTTGATTTGTTGTAAGAATTATATTTAACTACCCACTAAACTTGCATATCTTTCCATTTTCTTCGCATAACTAAGAGTTTTGTTTCCTCTATTTTCATACTTGTGATTATGCATAAAAATGATTTCCACATTTTTTGATAAGATTATATTACTTTTGTTATAACATGTAGTTTTTATATTTCAACATTTGTAATCAAAAAGACATTTTAACATCAACATGCTTATTTATTATGATGTCCCTATTAGTTTTGACTAAAAAGCTTTTGTAAAACCATTGGTGCATCTCTAATTTTTTCTTTTCACAGAATTAAGGAAACATAATAACATTCCTTTGACTCACTCTCAGGCTATTTTTCTGGGTTTTGGTCCACTTACAGTTACTGAATCTTATTTATAAATAAGATTGGTTCATCCCTGGTAGTTATTTCTTTTTTTGTCATTTTGTATAAACTCAAAAACAACTGTTAGTAACACATGATACAAATAGAAGCTCACAATTAACCTTTTGTGTAAAGTTGAATTTCATTTTCTTTTATTTCTGCCCATGGGAAAATAAATATAAAGCTTCCAATTTGTACGTTTTATGAGCAGTCACAAGCCTACGTGAGTTACAGATATTTCCTGTAAAATATCCATTCTGAGTTCACTTTCTTACTAATATCAAGCAAATTACCCAGTCCCCAAAAGTCATTCATGGTTTTTATTTGTATTTGTTTTCACTTGACATTGACTCTGAATTTTCAAAGAAAACTGCAGGATATTGACAGTTGTTAGAAATCTGGTATCAAATAGTACCACCCGTTTTTGAAGGGCTAGTGTCAGATAATTACTTCTTTGACTAGCTGCTGTGATAATCTGTCTCAATTAAAGTATTGAATATATGCCAAATGTCTCCGTTAAAGTGGCTTTTAACAACATATTTCTATAATCTCAGTGAGCAAAGATGAGAACATTCGAAATTCCTCAGGGAGTTCAGACGAACTATTGTTTACAGATCTTAGGTTGTTCTGATTTTGTTTTCAAGGAGGGATTTAGCTGGGGAATAGAGTGTCAGCATGAAGAATATGCAGAGCTACACAATGGGATGCTTTATGCAAATGGAACTGCAATTTAATGAGTAAAGTCACTTCAGGTGATTTTGAAAATTAAAAATAAGGCACACAGTTTTTCTAAATTAGGCACTATGGTACATTAGGAAATTAGTTATAAAATTATTTTTAAAACTGCAAATGGCAGAGAAATGGATAAAATACTAACAAATTTCCGATGAAGCAGAACTGATTACACAGGATGATGGTAAGTGATTCCTGACATTTTATGAAGAGAAATAGATATATTTTCATTTTTTAAATATTTTTCACCTATAATTCCAAATTAGCTTTCATCAGTCAAGTAAGATGAGGCGTTGAAAGAAAAATCCCTAAGCAAAATCCCCAAGTGATTATAAATTAGGAGATTTGATCTTTCCTCCAGAGAATGCATCAATTAATGCTGTGTTAGTGACTAGAACACCTCCTTTCAATTGGTTTCATTTTTTCATGTCCATACTTATTGTTATATAGTTGATCAAATGGTCCTTAAAATCTGTCCAATTACTTAATACAGTGTTTTAAACAACAATTTATCTTATCTGGTTGATTTTGAATCATATATTTATTTTCTTGTCTCCCCACTCTCAGTTTGTACACCACACTGACAAAACATTTTATAACAATTATACACGAGTGATTTTTCTGGTTTTGCATTTCAAAACATCTAGGGCTATGTTTGCATGCAAATTTTATTGATGAGTGAGTGTAAACAAGTGGCTTTAATTTAAAATTATGGTTTTTTTTTTTTTGATATATTGTTAATGTTTCAATAGTTTCCCAGTTGCATTGTAGGTGTAAAGTCATAGTCTGTAGCTTTAAATTGCACCAAGTATTAAAATGAATGAACCATAAAGAGCAACCAACACCAGTCTTCCCAGTTTAAAACCTCTACCAGTTCATGGAATTGCCATTGTCTCACAATTAGTGCCTGGTAGAGTGATGACTTTTAAACACAGGTCTCTTGGTCTTGCATCAGTGCTCTTTATTCCCCATGCTGGACCCATTCATGTAAACTGCTCCAAATTTCTCTTCTTTTAGTAGAAACACACCTTCTTTTAATATTATAATATTTGGGATATCTAGGCATAATGGCTTCTGATTTTATTTTGGATGACATTATTCCAGTGAACTTTTATATTTTATTTTCAAATAAAAACATTTATCTTCATTATCTCCTTTTGGAAAGTTTAATCTTCACCCCAAAATCACTCTCTTAAAGTAAAGCCATTCTCAGGATTTTTTATTGCATCAGGGAATCAGTTCCACATCACCAGGTCCCTGCACCTGCCCTAATCTCAGGTCATTTCCACCAATAATATTAATGATCAGAAGCTCTCTTTTAAGAATTATTCTAGATTCTTATATATTTTATAAAAAACTTCTAAAATATCTATAAGTTAATTGAATAATAATTCAGAAAACACCTATCACATACAAATATAAGACAGAGAACGTTATTATTGCTGATAAACTCCCATGTGTTAGCCTTCCCAACCTCATCTCTTCCTCCTTTCCTCCTGAGTAACCACTATTCTGAATTTGGTTTTATTTAAATCTTAAATTTCCTAATAGTTTCACCGCATGCTTGTATCCATAAATAATGTGGTGCTTAGTTTTACACAGACGTTGTTATGTAATGTAAAACTAATCAGAAGTATATTTCCTTCCATCTATAGCTTTTTTGTTCTCTATTATAGTACCAAAGCTGTTATTGTATATAGTTGTAATTGTTTTTGGCCATTGCTATATAAAATTTTATTGTATGAGTATACCATATATTTTCTCCATTTAATTGTTGATTAATATTTACAGTGTTTCAAAATATTTTCTATTACCACCAATTTTTAAAAATATTCTTAAATGTTCATATTTTATACTCGTTTTCTGCATCACTTGTTCAAGATTTTCACTAAGATAGATCCCTTGGAGTAGAACTGTTGAACAATAAACATGCACATCGACAAAAATAATGCCAATTTTTTTTTAACAAAATGATTGTGCCACTTGCCATGTTTAAAATATTCAGTTGACAATATCCTTAATAATGTTAGACTTTAAAATTTGCCATATTAGTTGTGTTTAAATAATATTTCAATGTTAGTTCTAATTATTATAATGATTATTAGCATCTTTGTATACACTTATTGGCTATTCATGTTTTCCCTTCTGTGAAGTTATTCAAATTACCGCAATTAGAAATGAGAGAAAGGACACAACTACAAATTCTATAGATAGCAAAAAGATAATATAAAGATAATAACTTCTTAACAGTAAATTTGACAACTTAGAAAAATGGAAAATTAATTGAAAAGCACAATTTACCAAAACTTCTGAACTGAAATATTATGAAATTATCATATAACAAAGCATATGTCATACAGTTAAAATAAGAGTTAGAGGAAGATTTAAACATTCAAGTTATATATTAGAAGAGAAGAAACCCAGCAACTTAGTGGACAGAATATTTATTTTAAGCTAATAGAAGTATAATAGGAGTTAAAAGTTAAAAATAACTACTAGAGCAGAAATTAACAGAAAGAACTATAAAAATGAAAAAATAGAGATCACAAAGCAAAAGTTGGGTCTAAGAAAACATTGATAATACTGGTAATTTTTGGTGTGCCTAATCGAGAAAACAGAAAGAAACTGTGCAAAAAGTACACCAGGAATTAGGAAGGGGATAGCATTCAGTACAGACTCAAGTCATTATAAAAAAGACAAAATATAAACAAATTAATTATAAATATTTTGAATTTTTTTGAAATGGACAAAATCTTAGAAATATACACTTTTGAAAATAGATAAAAGTAGAAATGAAAAGTAAACATTTGAATTAGTAATTCAAAGTTTTTTCACAGAGAATTCCATTTCCAGATGACTTCAAATCAAGTTCTGCCAAACATGTAATGAATAAATAATTCTAATCTTTTATCAACACTTCCAGAGAATAAAAAATGTAAATATGCTCACCAGCTCATTTCATAAGGCTCTTATATATTTGATAACATAACTCAACAATAACAATAAAAGAAATTATTGACTGATAAAAATTAGAGAGCAAGTTCTATTGTAAAAATAGATGAAAATATTCTAACAACACATGAGTACAGTGAATCCAGCATCATATTAAAAATATAGCATATTATGGCTAGGTGAACCTTAGAAAGTGAATCAACACATTAACCTTAAAATATTAAAGAAGAAAAATCATCTGATCACTTTACCAGATGCAGAAATGTTGTTGATAAATTCAACATTCAGTCATGAATAAAATTTTTCACAGAAATACAATAACAAACATTATACTTGATGGAACATTATCATTATTTTTGAAATCAATAATTAAATAATTATGCACCAATTGTCACTTAACAATATCATAGCAAGTTGAATAAAGCAAAAACAGAACATAAAAATTATTAGTAAATGATAAAAACCCTACTTTTCTTTTTTTAGCTAGTCTTTTTATACATGAAACTATCCAAAAAATCTAAAAAGAAATAATTATATTTTTAAAAGAGTTTACCAATATTTTTGTATACACAACCATTTATATTTTATACACTAAATAAAAAGGAATTGACAATAAAAGAAGTCCAATCTGTAATAATATAGTCTTTATCTTTCTTCCGCATAAAAGATAAGCACAAAACAAAACTCCACATTAATTATTTATTGACTAGAAATTCCTATGTTAGATGCTCCTCAGCACAAAATTTTGAACTCTATTCTTTTTTTTTTTTTTACTACATCCAAGGCTATATAAAGTCAATTAATTTTCTGGTCTAAGTATAATTAATCTTTATAAAATGTTTATAACTTCTCTTAGTCAGCTGTAACTGCTATAACAAAAATACCATAGACTGGGTGACTTAAACAACAGAAATTTATTTCTTGTATTTTTGGAGACTGGAAAGTCCAAAATCAAGATGGTGGCCAATTCAGTTTTGGTTGGGCTCCTCTTCCTGGTTTGCAGATGAATGGCTTCTTGTTGTATCCTCACCTGGTAGGAAGAGAGAGGTAACAGGGCGGAGCAAGCTTTCTCTTGCTGTCTCTTCTTATAAGGTGCTAATCCCAGCAAAGGGCTCCCCATTTATGACCTAGTTATCTCCCAAAGGCCCTGCCTCTAAATATCATCACACTGGGATTGAGATTTCAACATATGAATTTTGAAGAGAAGGAAATATTCAGTCCCCAGCATTCTGCCTGTAGGCCCCTAAACTATGTGCCCTCCTCACATGCTAAATATAGTCATTCTATTGCAACATCCCAAAAAATCTTAACTCATTTCATCCTTAACCTAAAATCTAAAGTTAAAACTCTTATCTAACTATCATCTAAACAGATTGGGGTGAAACTTGAGGTAGGATTCATTCTGAGGCAAAAATTTCTCTCTAGCTGTGAACCTGTTCCACTACTGCATTTTGGAAGCACGGAATTATGTGACAAATTATGTGCTTCCAAAATAAAATGAGGCATAGGCATAGGGTAGACAGTTTCATTCTGAAAGGAAGGAAGGCAGGGGCTGTAGGTCCCAAACAAGTTCAAAACTTAGCAAGGTAAACTACATGAGATATTATGGCTCAAAAATAATCCTTTTTGGCTCAATCCTCTGCTCTCTGGGCACACTGGGGTGACAATGTCATCCCCATGGCCCTGTAGTGGCCCCACCCAAGCTAAGGGTTGGATCCAGTGGTCCCGTAACCACTGAGAAATTAGAATATAGTTTCTCCATTTTCAGTGTATTAATCATTGTTATTTTAAAGTCCTAGTTGTATAACTCTGATATCTGAATCAATTGTAGATATTTACATTGCCTATAATTTCCTTTCTTTTCCAGTTTTCCCTTACTGTTGGGGTATAAATTTGCCCAGGTTGGTTGCTTATGGAGATTTTTTTCCTTGACAAGGTCTATATTCCACCTCTTGAAAAAATCTCCAGCAACAGGAAACAGCAGAATACTTCACTTAATTACTTCGCTTTTTATATTCTATTTTCCGTTTTTCTTCCAAATTCCTTGCCCATTTACCTGGCCACAGCTTAAGAATCAACCAGTTATTCTAGAGAAAAGGCAGCATAAAATGTTTGGCTTCGCTGCATTATTCTTTCTCTTGTAGCGTTGTCTCTCTAAACTTGTTCTTCTTTGGTATCCTTGAAACTCACATCTTTCACCAATTAGATTTCTGTCTGGTATCAATTTCTGTCTGTATCAATTAGATTTCTGTCTGGTCTGTTGCTTAGTACAGCTAGCACCTACTAGTCAGTACCATGAAGGGAAAGGAATCAAGAATATTGGACTCTCATCCTTGCATTTTCTTTGCTCAGAAATCTTGGCTATTCAACTTCTGGCCACTTGGCTGCTCACTGATGCCCTTACTCTTGGTGAGGATGATAGTAGTGGTAATAGTGGTGATTTGTGCACCTTTAACGGCTCTCATGGTAGAACTGATTACGATACAAGTTAAGCTATCAAGGCCAAAAGTGAAAGTCTCTCACAATTGACTTTTAGTAAGATTGCAACCTAAGTGGAAAGCATAGAATCAAAGGTATTGGTGGTTTTATCCTACCGTCTGAAAGCACTCAGTTTTGTTTTGGCAATATGTATTGCTGATTATTGCTCAGATTTTTAAAAATGAGAAACTGTTAAGAGGATATTAAATGAAGGAAGTTGCTCATTTCTGGAAATAAAACATTCATTTAAAGATTTAAAGAACAATTTATGTACCCATTGAAAAATGTTGCTAGATATATAATAATTTATTGTTCAATTAAATGTGTGGAGAATAATTGCATCGTGATCTTAGTAAATGTTAAAAATCATGTCTTCTTTGAAGTATAAAGAATAGAAAAATTTCTGAATATTTCATATAACTGAAAATTTATCATTTCATTGTGTTTTTGCCTTGATGTGTAAGCTGAAGTAATATTTGAGTAAAAAGTTCAGAGGTTAATTTGATACTGAATTTCTTGATATTTTTCCTCTAGTCATTTAATGACAATGTAGATGAAATCAGAAAATGATTCAACACCTTCAATTTCCCTCTTTTGACATTAACTTGTTATTTTACCCATAATTTTGAATCACAAACACATAAGCAAAAATGCATAGAAATGTATTTGATAAGAGCTTTGGAATAATTAAGTGCCCCCTATAAATAAAAAGAAATGCTGTGTCTATAAAAGCATTTTAAATAACCTTATTTTTGCCATCCAGTATAAAAAAAAAGACTTTTGAAAAAAGCAACCACTATTAAATCATGCTTATAAATATTTTTGATTGGAGATTGGGTTTGATTTATGTGACTTTTTAATGAATTTTCTGGAAAAAGTTTCATTGGTAATCTGCAAAATTAAAAAGTCTTATCATCATGACTGCATAAATAGCCTTTGTTGCTGTATTAAATTAAAGCATTGCTCCTACCTAGTTAAGAAGGAAGCCCAGTCTGTATTTCCTGTTGTTCTGGATTTGGAAGATAGATAATGATATTAAAAATAAGACTGATATTTTTCTTAATCAGTGATATACTTAGGATTATGACAAACTATTTCTACGTTTAAATTTTATGAATTGAGATCAGGGCTGGCTTCGCAGATGTGTGACTGTACAGACACAGGACCCCATTCCCAGAAGGGCCTTGCACTTAGCTTAATATTCTACTTTTGCCACGTTGAAATTTCTAATAGTTTAATTTTTTAAATTGAATTTTGTAAGTCAAGTGCATTGGGGAAATGAGGCATAGGTGTGAGTAGAGAAGATATGTGCAATATGTGTCTACACCTGATTTCTTGCTGGTCCATTTACATATAGTATTTGCAGTGGTTAATAGGCACAGAATTCCTATACACCCATGATACCTGAGAAAGCATCTAGACTCTAAGCAAGTGCTAGGTAAGTATTACTTCTACAAATTGAGTAAGTGGGGCACTGATAGCCCTAAGAGGCCACAATTTTTTTCTTTAAACCAGAACTTTCTTTGCATGTGGAAAGAAGGCAATAGTGTTCTATTAATGGAAACATGAATGACCAAGGGGCCCTAGTGTATATATCTTTTTAATCTATGTTACTTCCTTGTATTAACACACAGGTTATGCTGAAAATGACAGCATAGAAGAAAAGAGAAAGACAAGGTGACCTATAGTTCCTTTCTTTTTTTTTATTCTTCCTTACTCATCAGTAAGCCAAGCTTAGAGAGTATTGGTAAAATGTGCATGGGTAAAAAAACGAAATTGAATTAAATCAGTTTGGTATAGTGTTTACAGTCTGGTATATGTATATATGAACTATGATATATAAATTGTGCAATTTCAGTGATTCTGCATACAATTTAAATGCTTTTATATTTGCATTTAAAACAAACATTGCGCAATTTCAAAATTAACAATAAAATTTATGCTACTATTGACATTTTTAATTCTTCTTTACTGAGAATGACATTAAATAGTAAACACGGAATACTATGACAAGTTGAGAGAGAAACACCATAAAAGAATAGAAAATAAACATTATATTCTGATACCTTTAATGACACTTCTTTCTGCTCTTTTAACAAGAACCATTTACTCTCTCCTGGGTCCCACAGATTATGTGTACAATTCTAGTTTAGAGTATTTATGCAATCAATCCTACTTCATATAATCTCCCCACATAAGTTATCTGCCTGTTCCTTGCCTTATTATATCTCTAACTTGTCTCATTCTTACTGGAGGTGGAATTATGTAATGCTAGAGAGTAGCAACACTGTTGCCTCCTTTAGTGGACTTCTGTCATACTTTGTGAAGTTGAGTGGACCAGAAAGTTAATTTCTCATTGAAATAGAAGTAGCTCATAATCAATGCTTGAAGTTTGTTGGTTAAGCAATATCTTGATTCAATGAAATCAGTAATATTGACATAGATCGTAGAGGGACTGATCTGATCCTGAGTGAAGTTTGCATTACACCTCTTTCTACTATTCTTTTCAGGCAAAAAGTAAAGTGCTTAGTTTTAAGAGTACAGGATAGGTTGCAGAGACTCTGTTTGAACATTAGTTCCTTTACTTATTAATTATGGACTTACTTAAGTACTTAAATCATCAGTTTCATCTTTAAAATAATGACAATAATACTGCCCGATAGGTTTATTCCATGAGTTGAATGAAAAAAAAATGTATATTATGTGCTTGACTTAGAGTAGGTAATCAATATATAACTATTGTTAGTACATTAGATCTTGCAGAGATACACATACCATTCACACAGATACAGACACACATTTACCTTCACAGTAAAACTCTCTTTCCTGTTATTCCCTTTCAAACCTAAGTCTTAACTCCCCTCCCCTGCAGGTTCTTCTCTGACATGAAATATAACTGATATCCCAGCCAAAACACACATGAATGCTTTTACAAGACAAGAAAGTTTAATGCCATAAAAAACTAATAATGGCACAGAGGATAATAGAAATATGGCACAGTAGGAAGCACCAGGAATCTGTCTCTCCATCTGGACAACAATTACACTGGTAGAATCTGTCTAATATAATTATTTGGGAGCTCTGGTGTCTACAATAAGGCTTGCAACCTCCAGGGGAAGGATGGTACGGTAAGTTGCAGTTAATTTCAGTCAATTTTAGCTCTTAGCGCAATAACAGCTACCTATCCCATACTCCCAGTCCTGTGGCAGGCAGCCCCATGCTTCTAGGAGCAGCTTACACACAGTTCGCAGGAGCCAAGGTGGGCAAAAGGAAACCCTCTCTCCAAATATAGGGGATTTATGCTCTGATGTCTGATTGCTATTTCTGATAAGAGAATTGCAGACAAACAGATGGGCATCCATTTGTCTTGCACCTCCCTCCATCATTGCAAGCCTTTTCCCTGGCTGATATGACTTCCAGGGGACTTAAAAGCCTGGGAACTTTTGTTTTTCCTCCTTTCATTTTGTTTCTTTTTTCCTCTTTTGGGAAATAGACATTAAAGATTAGGAAATTAGAAAGCAATAGCATATATGTGTTAGAAAGAGGAAGGTACAGACTTAGAGCAGCCCTGAGAATACCTTAAGTATAGGCTTCCTTAGCACAGAAATGGCCTACAACAATTAAAAGAAACACAAACAAACAAACAAAAAAACCCAGCAAACCCTGGGGAAAAAAGAAAATTTTATATTCAGAATTACTATGTTATTAGATACAAATGTCCAGTTTCTACAAAAAAAAAGGCATACAAAGAAATAGGAAAGTATTGCCCATTAAAAAGAAAAAAAATGAACAGAAATCATTCCTGAAAAGAACTTAATAATGGATCTACTGGACAAGACTTAAAAAAAATAAACAACGATCTTAAGGACATTCAAAGAATTAAAAGAAGATACTGATAAAGTCAAGACAGTGACTGAACAAAATGGAAATATCAATAAAGAGATAGAAAAACCTAAAAAGAAATCAAAATTAAGTTCTGGAATGGAAAATTCCAATAACTGAAATGAAAAATTCACTAGAGGGATTTAAAGGCAGATTTGAGCAGGCTGAAGAAAGAATCAGCAAATGTGAGACTAGGACAATGGAAATTATTGAGTATGAGAAATAAAAAGAAAGAATTTTGAAGACAAGTGAACAGAGGATCTGTGGAAAGACATTAAGCAGATCAGCACATGCATTGTGGAAGTTTCAGAAGTAGAAGAGAGAGAAAGGAGCCTATTTGAAGAAATAATGGCTGAAAAATTCCCAAATTTAAGGTAAGAAGTTAATACAAATATTCAAGAAGTTCAATGAACTCCAAGCAGGAAGAACTCAAAGAAGACCAATTGAGACACATTATAATCAAACTGTCAAAAGACAAAGAGAGAATCTTGAAAGCAACAAGAAAGAAGCAACTTATCACACAGAAGAAATTCTCAGTAAGATTATTAGTAGATTTCTTACCAGAAATTTTGACGTCCAAAACATAGTAGGCTAATATGTTCAAAATGCTAAAAGAAAAAAAAAAAAAAAAACGAAAACAACCTATCAACCAAAAATCCTGTATCTGACAAGACTGTTCTTCAAACGTGAAGAAGATATGAAGCAATTCCCAGATAAGTAAAAGGCGAAGGAGGTCTTTACCACCAGACTTACCCTGCAAAACATGCTATAAGGAGTCCTGCAGGTTGAAATGAAAGGACACTGGCTGTAACTTGAAGCTATATGAAAAAATAAAAGTCTCAGTACAGGTAAACACTTGGGTAATTATAAAATCTGCTATCATTGTAGCTTTGATATGTAACTTCACATTTTTTTCCTACATAATTTAAGAGACTAATATTATACATTAAAAAATACATTAGTCTGAAAGACAGCATTATCGTAACTTTGGTTTGTATCTCCACATTCTATTTTATACATAATTTGAAAAACTAAAGTATTTGCTTTAAAAGAACTATCAGTTTATGTTGGAGGCACAATATATATATATATAAACATAAATTTGTGACATGAAAAACTGAAGGTGTAGGGGCTGAACTGTAAAGGAGCAGAGTGTGTATGTTATTGAAGTTAAGTTGGTATAAATTCAAATTAGAATGCTGTAACTTTGGGATGTTAAATATACTCCCCATGTTAAACACAAAGAAATAATTTATAGAATATACCTAAAAGGCAATGAGAAATGAATTTAAATGTTTCACTACAAAAAAGTCAACTAAATACAGAAGAAGACAGTAGTGAAGGAAATGAGAGACAAAATGCTATAAGAAATACAGAAAACTAATAGCAAAATGACAAAAATAAATCCCTACTCATTAGTATTTACTTTAGAAGTAAGTGAATTAAACTCTCCAATCATAGACAGTGATTGGCTGAATGAATTTAAAAAAATGATCCAAACATATAATATGTACAAGAGACTCATTTTAGGTCCAAAAACACTAATAGGTTAAAATCGAAAGGATATGGAAAGACATTTCATGCAAATAGTAACCAAAAGAGAGCAGGAGAGACTGTACTATTAATATCTAGCAAAATAAACTCTGAATCAAAAAACGCTAGAGACAAGGATACTATACTGTAATAAGTGAAGTAAATCAATCACAAAAAGACAAATACTCTACGATTCCATTATATGAGGTACCAAGAGTAGACAAATTCATAGAGTCAGAATGTAGATCTGTGGTTTAGCAGTGACTGGGGGTGGAGGAGGATTGGGAGTTACAAAGTAATGGGCATGGACTTTTAGTTTTGCAAGTGTAAAAGCGTTCTGGAGACGGACGACAGTGATGGTTGTACAACAATATACATGTACTTAATACCACTGGAATGTGTACTTAAAATAGTAAAGACGATAAATTTTATGATATGTATATTTATCATAATATTAATAAAAATTTAAAAATATTTTTAAAAAGCTAATATTTGGTAGATTTGTAATGTTTTGAGGAAGATTCATTGAGTTCCTCTCTATTTACCTTGGGAAAAGCATAGTTAATCACCTAGCCTTTTGAGAAAACAAACTCAACATAAAAAAATCTTAAATGTTTTATTAAAACAACACTTAAACTATTAATTATCTCAACTATTCGGAAAGCAGTTGCAAATCAGAAATTTAGCAGAAAAATAATTAAAATTTAAATATAAAAGGGCTAGTGAGAAAATATATGTAACACATGTAAAATTTTGGATGAAAAACAAAAAGAATTTAAAACTATTTTATTATTAATACCTAGCTAGTCTAGAGAGAATGGAGGGACATTCTTAGAGAGGAAAACTATAGAAAATGTGTCCTCAGAAAAATAAGTAAAATAATGTTTGAATTTGCCTTAAGGCATCTGGAAAGGTTAGGACCTGAATTTCTTTTTTTAGTTAACTTATTTAGAAACTTGTCAAATTTGGAATACTGTTAGGTTTACAGACATATGTAAATTATTAAATATAAAATGTACAAAATATATCTAATACTACCTAAGTTATTAAACTATAATAAAAGAACATAACCATCAAAATTGACTATTATATATAAAAGTCAAACAAAACTGTAAGCATAAAACCATAATAATTGGGATTTAAAATTCAATTGGTTTAAAAAATAAAATAAAATGCAATTGGTTAAAGAATAAACAAAATTCAGCTAAAGCAAGAATTAGTGAAGACAGAGCTACAATCACAGATATTTATAGAGAATGAAGCCCAGAACTATAAGAAACAGTACAGTACAGTGTATTTTCTTCTACTGTTTAAATATTTTAACTGAAAAAAGTCTTATTACACGTAATTATGGCTCTTTGGGTCTGCAAGTGGTTCATATTCACCAGAAAAAGAGGAAGTGGAGCATGTGAATCCTCCTATTTGGGTAGATCACAATATTGTATCAGAATAATTTTTATTTCATTAATGGTGAATCCTAGTAGTATTAAGAGAGAAACAAAATATTTTGAAAGAAGACCCTTTGCTATTCCTTAGGAAAGTAAATCTTTTGTGTTTTAAGTAAAGCATAACACTTTTTTTTTAAAATCCAAATACATAAGAAATATAGCTGGAAAAAAAACACCTAAAATTGTCCAATCTTTCCTCTTTTTTCAAATCATGAATTGGAGACTTCCAGTTGAAGTGGGGTGTTTGCAGGAGTGGGAGGGAATTTCTTTTTCTGATAGCCACATAATTCTGCTATTGCAAATGTCAACAAAATGTAAGAAACGGCTAATACTGCTCACTAGGGTGTGTGTGTGTATTTTATATATATATATATATATATATATACACACACACACACACACATATATATATAAAGCATGCATTTCTAATTGTTGGATTTTATCAACAAAAGGTTTTTGAAAAGTAAACACAAGAGAACCCTTTCTTTACCCTTAAATAACACAAAAAGGAAATTGATAGCAATGTCATTAGGCATGAGGGATACTAATTTATCCTAAGAACTGTCTTGGTGCATAAAGCTAAGAACTGTAAAGGCAAAGATGGTGGTGGTCCACTTGAAATACTTCCAAGGGGATGCACGCATGTGTCCATGATAATGGTGTTTCTCACCAATGATTAATGCTAAAAAGATTCTTTACTGGCATACTTACAAGAAATAAGGATGATAAATTGACAAGATCAGCAGATTGAAACCCAAAATCTCCCTTTACTCTTTAGAAATTCTTGTCATTTTCTTTTATGTAAAGCAAAATTTATGTTTCTTGACTAACTTCATTTCACTGAAATCTTAATGACCCTCACTCACTTTCTCCCTTGCGTTGTTCCGTGGCACATTTAGATGTACCTTATTATTTAACCTTAGAGAGTTTATGTTTGCTAATTCCTTCTTTCATAGAATATTAAAGTTAGAAACACCTTCCAGATCATTTTATTGATAAAACAACAGGATTTTGGTAAGTGTGTGTCTAAAATCAAGTCATCAAATCTGAGCCCCAAAGTAGAATTTTATAATACTGTGGCCTGGATAATTTTTATTTTACCTCTTGACAGATTTTATTTTACTCAGTTGGTTATATACATATAAATGAAAACAACTAAAATATGAGCTCCTTAATTGTTCTTTAAGTCCAGTGCTGACCTAGTACCTGACACAGAATTGGATTCTATGTATATATTCATTTATTCAAAAAATATTTCTTAAATACCTGATATGATTTAGGAACTGAGTAAATGCTCACAGTGCAAAAATTTATTTCCCATCTATACTAACTCTAAAAGTTCTCCTGCAGTTCCAAAGTTTTAAGTACTGTTTATATGTCAATTGTTCCCAAATGTCTACCTCAAGCCCTGACTTCTTTACTGACTCCAGAGTCATATATCCAACTGTCTACTTAGCATATCCATATGGTTATCTAATAAAGATGTCAAATTTTACATTTGATTTCACTTGCCCCAAGACATACTCTGCCAGTTGTCCCCATCTCAGTCAGTTCATCCAATTATTTAAGCAAAAATCATAAGGGTACTTTTGAGTCCCCTGTGAACCCCAGCCTTTACTTATAATTCATCAGCAAGTCCTGAAAGTTTTATATTTACTGAGAAAGCACATGTCAGCTTCAGTCAAGTTGACTCACTTGAAATCCTGACTCCACCATTTTTTGGCTATATGACATTGCCCGGGTAATTAACTTCTCTATAATTCATTTTTCCTATATAAAATTAAACTGATAATAATAATGTCTGTGTCATATGAAATAATGCATGTATTTAGTACAACTTTTGGGTTTTTTCTTTTAAGGAGATAGTTTTTTGTTCGTTTGGTTGGTTTTTGTTTTTTTAAGGAGACAAAATGAACAGAAGTTGATTAAAGAATGGCTACAGAGCTGGGCACGGTGGCTCACACCTGTAATTCCAGCAATTTGGAAGGCTGTTGCAGGAGGATTACTTGAGGTCAGGAGTTTGAGACCAGCCTGGACAGTATAGCAAGACCCTATCTCTAAAAAAAGAAAAAAAATTAAAAATTAGCCCGTGCCTGTAGTTACAGCTACTTGGGAGGCTGAGACAAGAGGAACACTTGAGGCCAGGAGTTGTAGGTTACAATGAGCTATGATCATTCCACTGCACTCCAGCCTGGGAGACAGAGTGAAACCCTGTCTCTAAAATAATAAAAATAAAAGAATGGCTACAAGGATGAGGGAAAAGAAGAAGCCCAGAAATACTTCTGCCTTAGGCAAGTCTATGCCTTGGGCAAGTGAGTGATTGCTGGTAACTTATTCATCAAGTTAAGTATCATAAGAAGGAGGATATAGTTGAGGATAATGATGTTGAGTTTACTATGGTGCATGTTTAATTGCCTGTGATATATTTTGGTGGAGAAGTCCAATAAACTGTTGTGTATATTTAGGATCACCATGTTGCACAACCTCAGGAAAAAAAAATTCCACTGCAATCTATGTAAGTGGTGCTTCTGTACTCAAAGATATTGTCTGGTGACAGAGAATTTTCATTTGGTACCTGTTAATATTTGGCTGGTAATTGAAACATTGAAAATACATTTGGTCACCTAGGGAACATATACACTATAATGTATGCTATATGAATACTATAATGTACATGTACATGTAACCTATATGTACATGTATACTATAATGAGATAGAGTTAAAAAGGAAAGCCAGAGGAGTTTCTCCATATAAAAACAATGGGAAACATTAACCCACGAGACAGACTTAAGTAGTAGTAAAAGTGATAATAGACATGAGATTCAATGTATAGTGCAACACATGTTCCAAAAAACCAACTGGAGTGGTCACATCAATATTTAATTATCAGTCCTAGATAAATGAGAATTTTAGTAGTCCAATGGCTATTTACAATTTACTTCTTATAGATGAAACAATATGTTTTTGAAAGGGTCAAATAACTCTATGTTCAAATCTTAGTTTACTGCGTGTCCTTTTGAGAGATAATGATGATGATGCTTATGATGGTGATGATTATATTTAGTAGGTCAGCACTCAGGCATGCAAGTAGCAGTCCTAAGTATGCCATGTGCAAATATAATTCATAGTTAACAAGTGGAGGAAATTGCCCTTATAAAATCAAATAACTTAATAAAATCAATATAGTTAAAAAGTTGGAAAACCTTGACTTGACCTAGGAGGACTGATTCCAGAGGCTCCTCTGTTATTTGGGAATTGTGAAAAGACATTTATAAATATATATAAAATCTCATGTGATATGTAAGAAAGGTAGCTTATTTATAAATAATGGCCATTTATAAAAATGTCACCTAAAATAAAAGCTTAAGCTTGATCGTTAATCCATTTAATAATACCTATCCTGCATTTATTATCATTACACATCTGGTTTTTGCTTCAGCAAAGTTTTATATATTCCCTTTGATTCAGCAGCCAGGCATTCTAAGGACTATAATGACTTATTTACTTTCAGAATTATGACTGTGTACCGAGTTGAAAAGGAGGTAGGTAATAAGTGTTCAGTTTAACAATTGCTGAACTGGAAGTAACTAGAGATATCATTGGTATTAAATTACAAAGTTAAGCATATAGCAAGGTCAAAATTAAATTGCATCTTCTTTATTAAAAAGTAAATTTGTAAAATGTCAGTAAAATATTTTGAGTTTAGGGGAAGAAGTAGCCTCCTCTTACCTGTTCACTAACTCCTTCAGATAGAACTTCCAGCCTTAAGTAAAATAATGACATGTAAAGTTTGACATTGCCACCCCTTCTTGAATCTTCTCTTTTTCCTAATGTACAGTAAATACCCTTCACATGGTATGCTCACAAATAGCCCTTTGAGAGTCTTGTCTCATTGGTAGGTAGCATGGAGAAGACTCTCCACACGAGCTGGAAAACTGCATTACAAGCCTCTTCATGTAGAACTAGCACAAACTCTGGACTACTGTAAAAAGATAATAATTGTAGTTAGTTTAATTTCCCATCTAAAGTATTATTTGTCTTATTCTGTCCAGATACATACATAATTTAAGATAAACTTGAAGTGAAAAAAATCTATTAATTACACCTTTGCAACTGATTTTCAGGCTAATAGTGAGAGCCTAGCATGTCTTCAAAATGACAACTGTTTTGTCTACTAAACTGTGGGCACAAAAGGCACTGAATAATATATGCCAATGATTATATATTAGTTCACTTATGTGAATTCACAGCCCTAACGTTGTCCTCTGTTCAATCTACAACAACCACCTTTGAACTTCTTAAATGTGTTATATAATTTTTGCAATTGGAAATCATTTGAATGGGATATGGATAAATGTATACGTATCAGCAGAGTGAGAAATGATCACGAGCAGTATAAAAATAACACTTGTCACTAATGGAATATAAAAATGTCATTCCCTGGGTAGCAACATAGCTGCTCAAAGTGCTCTGGGGAGGTAGAAGCAACGACAATTTCCTCTGACCTCCGGGTGGTCCAAATTTCTCTAGTTGAAATAATCTATGGCAAATGACTTATTATGAAATCAAAAAGAAATAACGTGTGTAGCAGTTAATATTCTTCCTCAGTGGGGTAAATTGATCAATCACAAATGTAGAAATATTTCAGGAACTTATATGAAAATGGTGAATGGGTTTCTATGTTAATTATATTTATTCTTGCTCACATCTGATTTCTTTCTCTCATAAAAAAGATATTTGCCAAATTTTTCTCATTTCTTGTCAAGCAACTAAGCATTTTAGATTGGTTTTGAATTCTTGCATGGATCCATGTACAGAAAGATTAATATGAATTAATGATGAAGAAACCTGCTTATGTGGAAGAAATGTATTACATTAACACTCATCGCAAGCTATTTCACTTTGAGGGAGACAGGATTGGACGAGTAACAAAATGTAACCAAGATTCTGGCTTTTTTTTTCCTTGTGGGAGTTGAAGATTTAAGTACCAAAATGCCATGCCACATAACACCAGGGGGGCCTAGGCTGTTGTTAGGGATGTTCTCACCTATTATTTCTTGCATGCAGTATTGTTTCAGAAAATAACCGTTGGCCTCGGATAATTAGAATGGCAAATGAAAGTGGAATACTCTTAATCATTAGAAAGTATTTAATTATAAATATTATGTTAATTATTATAATAAAATAGTTGATGTTGTCTGTAGTATTATATCAAATCCCTCTTTTGAAACAGATTGAGGATATAGAAACCATTATTTCTAGTAGAGATTACAAAAACAAATTTTGTTTTTTGCTGAAAGTTTAAAAAAGTAATTATTTTTGGAGGAAAAAAACAATTGTACTTTTATTGACCTACATATTTGTAGTTGGCTCTGTCTAGCCCATCCTTGCTTGGCTGATCTTTTAAAGCAATATAAAGTAATAAGTTAAGTTATGACTAAAGCAAAGATGAAATGACAAAGTTTTACCCAACTGGAAATAAATTCAACCAACACTTAGTCCTGTCAAAGTTATCAAAGTCTCATCTCCCATAGATCTGTTCTAATATGTAAATATTTTAGAGAAGTTTGGATTGAGGTAGAGGTAGAGTAATGATGTCTGCAGTAGAGTCAACCTTCTTTCAAAGAAGTTTGCCAGCTGGGTTGATTTTAAATGATCTTACTAGCAAATAGACACACTTAATCTTATTGCCTGTCCAGTATAGACAAAGGAAACTATTTTTTTGTTTTCTCTTTGATAGACTTTTTTTTAAAAAAAGAGGATTTGGACAAAATAAATATATATTCTATGTTTATCACCAAAATAAATATAACATCTTATCATAGGATATGAAACTGTAAAGAAAAGAGTATTTTATCATCCTCTATTTTCTTGATTTGTTTTGTTTTGTTTTGTTTTCACTAGCAAGGTATCTCAGTTAAGTAATTTATTCTTCTTGGGAGAATCCAAATCACTATAAAGAAAATGAATAAAAGTGTACAAAAGCAAGAGACATATTTTTCTACTCAACTGAGCAAGAGATTACAAGAGAAATTTGTCATTCTGTGTTTGGTTTATTTTCACTCAATGTAATGTTCTTCAGTTCCATCCATATTGTTGCAGTTGGCAGGATTTCATTCTTTTTATGGCTATGTAACAGTCCATTGTGTATATATACCACAATTTCTTTATCCATTCATCCACTGATAGATGCTTAGGTTGATTCCAAATCTTGGCTATTGTGAATAGTGCTGTACTAAACATGAGAGTGCAGATATCTTTTCAATAAACTAAATTCCCTTCTTTTGGATATATAACTAGCATGAGATTGCTGGGTCTTATGGTAGTTTTATGAGGAACCTCCATACTGTTTTCCATAATGGTTGCGCTAATTTACATTCCCATCAACAGTGTATGGGCATTCTCCTTTCTTCACACCCTAGCAAAGATTTGTTATTGCCTGTCTTTTTGATAAAAGCCATTTTAACTGGGATGAGATGATATCTTATTGTAGTTTTGATTTGCATTTCTCTGATGACTAATGATGTGGAACAATTTTTCGTATACCTGTTGGCCATTTGTTTATTTTCTTTTGAAAAATGTCTATTCAGATATTTTGCCCTTTTTTTTTTTTTTTTTGAGACAGAGCCTCACTCTGTTGCCCCAACCTAGCTAGAGTACAGCATTTCATCATAACTCACTACAACTTTAGACTTTTGGGCTCAAGCGATCCTCCTGCCGCAGCCTCCTGAATACTAGGACTACAGATGGGGATTATTTGGTTTTTTCCTATTGAGTTGTTGGAGCCCTTTATATATTCTAGTTATTAATCTCTTATCAGATGAGCAGTTTATAAATATTTTCTCCCATTCTGTGCATTGTCTCTTCATTTTGTTTCCTTAGCTATGCAGAAGCTTTTCAGATTGATGTGATCCCATGTCCAATTTTGCTTTGGTTGCCTGTGCTTTGGGGGTATTACTCAAGAAGTCCTTGCTCAGTCCAATGTCCTAAAGTGTTTCCTCAATGTTTTCTTTTAGTAATTTCATAGTTTCAGGTCTTAGATTTACCTCTTTAATCCATATGATTTGATTTTTGTATATGGTGAGAGATAAGGGTCTAGTTTTGTGTTTTTTGGGTTTTTTCCTAGCCATGGCTGGGTTTTACAGAAGTATCTTTCATATTATCCAGCCATTCTCTAATTTTACCTGTCTGTGTCCCTTGCATTGGCATCGTATTAAATTATTTAGTCTTGAATGATTTCATGAAATACATATGCTACTCTATTTCCTAGTAACCAAAAATTGAAAAGAACAATACTCTTTATTATACATATTTATCTTTTTCAGACAGTCTTTGCCACATTTTGATATTGATACTCTTAGAAGGAACTCAACACCTCAAAACTCTGCTCTCTTTCTCCATTATTTAAAGGAAACCTATCTGTTTCTGGCTAGTTTTTTGTCAGAAATGTAAATGCTTCTTATACAAAGAAACAAACACCTGCATACACAAACAAAACATTTATTTGGTATTTAATTTGAATTATACCTCATAGTTATAGAGTTAAGTCAAAAGCCAAAGAAAATCATAATGTGCTCTCTGCTCTACTTATTCAATTTTCCAAAAATAATGAAGTTTTCATCTGTATCTAGTAGAGAACTTGCTTTAAAAATTAGATAATACGCAATAATTATTTCCTAAGGGAATTGGAGACAAATTAAAAGTAATGCAATATCATTGAATTGGCTTTTCCTCAAGGAGTACTCCATAGAACGGGGTAACAATGTTATACAAACTATGAATCTGAAACAGATATGCTTCCATCATCACCATCTGTACTGAATTTATATTTTGTATCCAAGGGAAGAGGGTGTGTCAGAAAATGTGATTAAAGAATATAGTCATCCATTTATAGCCCAGCACTTTAAGCACAATTGTTAAAAAACCGCTTACTCACTAAAATATCACATCATACCAAAATTACCTTTACGTCCTATCCTGATGGAAAAGCAAAAACTGTGTCTCAGAGGGGGTACAGTAGGAGCAGTGAGGCTTAACGAGGCTGTCTAAACTAGGATGGTTCCGATTTGTCATCAGAAGACATGAGACGACACTGTGCCATAGGTGAGTGGATCACAACAGTAAAAATATTATGTAATAAAGATCACAAAATATCTCCCCAAGATAAATTGTCATTAAATAAATGACCATATCAGCCAGGCACAGTGGCTGACACCTGTAATTGTAATCCCAGCTACTCATGAGGCTGAGGCAAAGAGGATCCCTTGAGCCCAGGAGCTCAAGGCTGCAGTGAGTTATGATTTCTCCATTGCACTCCAGCCAGGGTGACAGAGGGAGACCCTGTCTCTAAAAATAAATAGATAGTTAGATAGATACTAAAAACAAAACAATACAGTTATGACATTATTCATTAGTGTGCATGTAGTCGCTAGTTAACAACACATGGAAGGGACATTCAGGAATGCTCCTGAAGCTTTTCTTTTGTAAGCTTCCTTCCAGCATGAGAGAGGTAGCTTTTATAGAAGCCCCAGGAAATACCAGTATGATGACTAATTTTATGTATCAGCTTTAATGGACCATGACATGCCAAAATACTTGGTCAAATATTATTCTGGATATTTCTGTGATGGTGTTTTAGAGTGAGATTTTAAGATTTAAATTGATAGACTGAGTAAAGCATGTCACTGCTCCAATGTGAATGGGCCTCATCCAATCAGTTGAAGGCCTGAATGGAACAAAAAAGCTGTTTCTTCCCAAGCAAAAGAGGACTCATCCTGCATCGAACTAAAACATCAGCTTTCCTAGGTCTTGAACCTGCTGGCCTTCAAACTGAAACTACGTCACAGGCTCTCTTGGGTCTCCAGCTTGCTGACTCACCACCTTGGGACTTGTCAGTCTTCATAATTGCATGAGCCAAATCCTTATAATTAATCTCTTTTATATGTGTGTATATACGTAGTGTGTGTATATGTGTCGATATGTCTTATTGGTTTTGTTTGACATTGTTTTTTCCTCTGGAGAATACTAATACAGCCAGAATATTGGTTTCCTCTACCGTTCTTTCTGTCAAACAAATGAAATGCCACAAAGACTTTTACATTTTTTTGGTCCTATGGCACTATGACACTGGGATTGACTAATACAAAACATGGGTAATCTAAACAATGCAAACACAAGTTTCTATGGTATAGAGATGGTATGAGCATGTGTCCCTAGCAGTCTCTCCCAATTCCCTTTCTGCTCTCTGTTGACCTGTTTTCAGAAATAAAAAAGCTATAACCTGTGATCACAGGGCCTTGAAGAAATATTGTCCCAGAATTATGATTCAATATCTAATTTCTCATTAACAAAGTTAATATAAAAGTGACCCAATTGAAGCAAAGCTTTGGTGTACCTAAGTTCTCCACTAAGTCACCCATTTTTTAAAAGTAAATATGATAAATACAGGTTGAAGTATTTTCAGTAAATAAAAATATTTGCACATGAATATTTGGTCTTTGCCATCATAGAAATATTATCCAACTTAAAGTATTCCTTTTATCACTCCATTTGAGAGTAAAATGTGCTCCCTGATTTGTGTGCAACTTAACCAAAATGACTGAAATCCTTATTTTTCTACTTCTTTTCAATGGTCCCAGATTTTACTTTAAATATTGTATGTTATGGTATTTTTATATATATGTCAATTCTTTTTTTGAAAGAAGAGATTGTAAATGTATATAATAATTACATATTTAATTATGCACAGAGATTGAATGAGAGTCGTATCAATTTTAGTGTGTCTTTTTTTTTTATTTCAGCATATTATGGGGGTATAAATGTTTAGGTTACATATATTGCCTTTGCCCCTCCCAAGTCAGAGCTTCAAGCGCATCCATCCCCCAGAGAGTTCGCATTGCACCCATTAGGTGTGAATATACCCATTCCCTCTTCCCCGCCACCTGCCTGACACCCAATGAATTTTACTACTATATGTGCACATAAGTGTTGATCAATTAATACCAATTTGATGGTGAATACATGTAGTGTTTGTTTTTCCATTCTTGTGATACTTCACTTAGTAGAATGGACTCCAGCTCTATCCAGAATAATACAAGAAGTGCTAGATTACCATTTTTTTGTGTGGCTGAATAGAACTCTATGGTATACATATACCACATTTTATTAATCCATTTTGGGGAAGAGAGTAATGTATGTAGGAAGTAGAGCTCATTTTACTTGAACAAACACTTATATGATGCTTCCTTTGCATCTTTAATTCTGTTAGGAATTATGGAATTCAAGGTTCCTGCTTGGAGAAGCTGAGAGGACAGTGAAGAAAGCACACGTAGCTTTTAAGAACTTTGCTAGAAATACATAGAGAGTATTGTTAGAGCAGAGAGAAGGATCACCTAAAACAGAGAGCTGGATGAAGGAGTGAAAGACAAATAGATTGAATCTTGAATAAAGAACTGTGTATTGGCTAAATGAAGAATAGGGGTAGATGAGTTTTGTTGGCAGAAGAAACACCACAGCTGATGCAAGAACCATAAGAATTCATGATATATGAAGCAAAAACGATTTAACATTGGTGTACCAAAAGGAAAGGTAAAGAAAGCAGTAGACTATGAGTATGATGTGATGAATATTTTTTTGCCATTCATATAATGTGAAATATCGATAACCCTACTTCATAGAGAATAGAATGAAAAACATGTTTGATGCAGGCAGAAATTAGATAAAGACAAAATGACCTTTAAAAAACATGTTTATTGAGATCTTATTGAGTATAAAAATGCTACATGTTTACATTCTACTATTTGATGAGTTTTGACATATGAATCACTTGTAAAACCATCACCACTCTCAAGACACTGAACATACCCACCACCCAAAAGTTTCCACATGCCCCTGTGCAATCCCTCTCTTTCAACTCTTTCTGCCACACACTCCCTCACCCCCAGGCAACCACTGATTTGCTTTCTGTTGCTATAGATTCATGTGCATTTTCTAGAGTTTCAAATAAATGATATCATGCAGCATGCACCCTTCTTTTGTATGGCTTATTTTGTTCAGCATAATTATAATATGGTTGTACCACAATTCATCTATCTATATACCTTTTGATGGTTATTTCAAGTTTGAGGCTATTATTAATACAAATTAAACTTTTAGGAACATTCATGTACCAGTATTTATGTGTATACATGTAGTCATTTCACTGGAGAGAAGTGAATGAGATGGCAAGTATGTGCTGTCCTTTTTAGGAAACTTTCCTGTAAATTTTTAATTAGGCACCTATTTTCCCCTACTGCTCACTGATCATCACTCCCCTACCTCACCCCAGCTTCAGAAATTTATATAGTTGTTTGGAAAAATGACACGTAGCCACCAACGTATCTGAAATACAATTTATTACTCATATAGTAAAAGTGTAAAAGTTTTCCCCAAAGGGAAGAGTGTAGGATCAGTCTATAGCAAGAGTGAGGCAAGGCCATGTCCTTGACTTTTACAGCAGCTAAGAAGTGGAGCTGGGGAGTGTTCTGATCATCAGTGTTTATATCCTTTGAACTTTTCAGGTGTTCCAAGGAAGGGAGCAAGCAGACTTTTTTATTGGCTTCCCAGTGGTGGGGCAAGAGGGAAAGGAGAAGGGTGAGATTCAAAAGCTATGTTGAATCAAACACCTAAAATGAGTCTTTGTCTTTTTTCTACTGTCAAACTCTTTTCCAAAGTGATTTTACAATTTTCTGTTTCACTAACAAAACAAATATTCCAGATCCTCCATCTTCTTGCCAATACTTAGCATGTTCAGGTTTTTTTTTTTTAATTTTGACATTTTAATAGGCATTTAGTAGTATCTCTGTGCGGTTTGGTTGGCATTTCTTCTAATAACTAACGAGGTTGAACATTTTCTCAGTGTTCACTTGCTTTTCCCATATCTTCCCTAGTTAACTGTTCAAATCATCTGGAAATTTATGATTTGTTGTCTTATTTTTGAATATTGTTTGTGTATATATTCGTTATATATTCTTTTTAAAAAATTTCAGAATATTAAAAGAGTATAAATGTTTTGGTTACATAAATTGCTTTTGTATAGTTTGAGTGAAAGTTATAAATGTGCCCATCCCCCAAATAGTCTGGATTGTAAGCGTTAGGTGTGAATTTATTCATCCCCTTCTCCCCACTCCTACCTGCTTGATTTCTGGTGACTTTTATTTACATATGTGCACATAAGTGTTGATCACTTAGTTCCAATTTAATGGCGAGTACATGGGATGTTTGTTTTTTCATTCTTGTGATACTTCACTTAGAAGAATGGTCTCCAGTTCCATCCAGCTTAGTACAATGTATTCTGAATCACATAGCCTTCATCAGAAATGTGATTTAGAAATATTTTTCCCAATTTGTGGATTGCCATTTCGTTATGTTACCAGTGTGTTTTAAAGTGCAGAATTTCTTAAATTTGAGCAATTCAATTTATGATTTTTTGTTACGAGTCATGTATTCAGTGTCATATGTAAGAACCCAAGGCCCCAAATATTTTCTTCTCTATTTCATCTAGAAGTTTTATTGTTATAAGTTTTACATATAGATCTATGATCATTTTAACTTTCTTTTAAAATGGTGGGAGGCATGGATCAAAGTTCACATTTTTACATATCCATAGCAAATTATTCCAGCTGAATCGATCAATTAACAATATATGTGAAGGTCTATTTCTGAACTCCTGTCTGTTTCATTGATCTATTTTTCTAAATTGACACTAATACCAAATCTCTAAAATACTGTAAGTTCATATTAATAATGAGACTTGAGTTCAAGTAGTGTATGTCCTTCAAAGTTCTCCTTTTTTTCAAAATTCATTGAATTTTCAAGTGAATTTTAAAGTCAGTTTGTCATTTTTAACCAAAATATCCTGCTGGAATTTTAGCTGGAATTCTGTTGAATCTATTGATCAATTTGAAGAGAGCTTTTGTCTTAACAGTGTTGAGTCTTCTGGCCCATGAACATAGTACATGTATTTCTCTCTCTTTATTTATATCTTCTCTTTTTTTTGAGACAGAGTTTCACTTTGTCGTCCTGGTTAGAGTGCAGTAGTGTCATCGTAGCTCACTGCAGCCTCAAACTCCTGAGCTCCAGCGATGCTCCTGCCTCAGGCTCCCGCAGGCGCACACCACCACGCCTGGCCAACTTTTCTATTTTTTGTAGAGATGGGGTTCTTGCTCTTGTTCAGGTTGGTCTCGAACTCCTGGCCTCAAGCAATCCTCCCACTTTGGACTTCCAAAGTGTTAGGATTACAGGTGTAAGCAACCACACAAATTCTCCCAGCAAATTTTGTAGTTTTCAGTGTATATCTCTCGTCCATGCATTGTCAGATTTATGTCAGAATTTCATACTTTGATTCAGTTTTACAAGATATTTTTTGAATTTTAATTTTCGATGATCTGTTGCAAGTATATAGACATTCAATTGGTTTTTTGTACAATGATCTTGTATCCCGATAAACTCAATTATTAGCTCTGCTTGCTTTTCTATAGATTCCGTGAAATTTTCTAAATACGAAATTAATAACATTGCTATTTCTTTATTTGCAAACAAGAGGCCTTCTATTTTTTTTTCTTGCCTTATTTCGATGCCTAGAACAACTAGTAGAATGGTAGATATAGTGAGAACAGACATCCTAGTCTTTTTCCAAATTGTAAGGGGAAAGCATTCAGTCTTTCACCATTACATGTGACGTTAGCTGCATGAGAGCTTACTGAGAGGTTTTTCTTTTTCTTTTCCTTTGTTTGCATGTGTGTGTGTCTATCAGAAATGGACTTTGGATTTTAATAAATGCCTTTTTGTGAATGTATGGAAAGGATTTTTTTACTCTTGATATGTTAAAGTGCATTAACTGATTTTCAAATATTAAACCAATCTATTATTTCTTGAAAAACATCTCCTTATATCATGCATGGAGGAGAGAAGAGAAATGTTTCCTATTACAATAAAAAAGAGCAGTTTATCCCACTTTTTGCCTTCATCTTCAAGATAAAGTAAAATTAACTTGAAATCTTAAAGTTAAGAATAGACATAGTTATAAGGAAATAATTAAGTTGCTACTGTATTGAATGAGATTTAATTTTTCAGGTCCAGGGCACTTAATTTATAATCATAGAAAATTAGAGATGGTGAATATTGTAGGTTGGATTTTCTAGGGAGAAGACACGAGACTGGGAATAATATTCAGAGACTTATTAGGGAGTGTTTTAAGATTAGTACCTGTTGTGGCAGCAAGGAAGGCAGAATCAGGTAGAGGAAATATTAATAGCTGGTTCTCCCAAGGCCTCAGAAGATTTTCCAGGAGCTCTGAAGCTGAGAGAGTCCTTCAGAATTGTCCCTGTTTGGGTTTGTGTGCAGACATTTAGGCTTTTATATCCCTACATCAACTAGTCAGTGGAAACACACTTCCCCTGGAAAAGGAGTCATGGCTTTGGACTAGTTTTCCCTCTTCAGCTGAGGGCAATTCTCAAAGAGAAGCTGAAAGTTGCAGCTGTCATCTGGTTGCACTCCTGACCATTGGCAGAATAAGTTCTTTCTTCCCAAAGGGGGATTGTGGGCATTTCAACAGTGTTTACAACACTGGCAGACAAGAAATGACTCAGCCTTCAAATGCAAAACCCTGTAATTCAATGGACAGAAAGCTTGGCAAGATTATGGAATGGACCATGAACTAATATTTTATGATGGTTTAACATCGATGTTCAATTTCTATGAGCTGTCTTTGATTCAATTATAAAAAATAAAATTAGCCTAGTTTCTTTTGGAAAGACTTTTATTAGAAAAATGGCATATATAGCTCATGTTCATTTCAGCAAAGAATTTCATAAAGTAAATTATGACCAGCTATTGGATCAGGAGTAATCTCAGGTGAATGATGGCACAGTTGCAAAGAGTCAAAGTTAGTTGACTAATTACACTCAACTCATGTTGACAAATGAATCTTGGCCACCTCGATTCTCTCCCTTTCTCATGCCAATCAGATTTACAGAGAAGTGAAATGAGGAAGGGTCCCTAGCTTATTTGACAACAGAATCAAAATTATCATAATGGTTACAAGTACTTACAAACTGACAATGAATTTTATAGGTAATCAAGATTCTGCATTGTGTATTAAAATATTAGAATCATGTTTATTTTGCTTGGAAATATGTATATATATATAATATATATATATCCTTAATTCTGAAAGAATCTTTGTACTATTATATAACAGTCAACATTTATTATGAGTTATAGTCAACAGGTTAATTACCACAAAATTGGTGACTAAAATTAACCTGCTATCACAAATATAGTTCCAACTTTAAATAAATATGCGATTTTCTGTAGAAATATTTTAGTAAATTTAATGCTCTAAAATATCATACTGTCAGATTGATTAATAAATAATCTTTCAAATTATTTAAACACTTTTTGATTTTATGGAAAACATATTGCATATTTAAGAAAACATCTGGAAACTCAAGTTAATAATAAAAAATATAAGAAATGTATAGGTTTAACTAATTTTATGATATCTAAAATGTAAACATTTTCTAAATTTCTTTAGTATCTCTCTATGCAAAATTAATAAAGAACGTAGTACTTTGACTTCTCAAAAATACTTTCTCAGAGCTATTTTTCTTACAGTTTCTCTGTAAGTACTCCAGAAATTAAAATATATATTTTCACTACAACTTTTTAATAAAAGCTGCATTAAAAATATTTAGGGCACACATGCAAGCACATATATTTTCTCATTAAGGTGACTGCTCATTGATGCCACAATGTGTATTCCCTTTTTGCCCTTCAGTAGCAGATTATCAATTAATAACTGGTATATTGCTCTGCAACTAAAGCATAACTTTTGTCATGCACCCTTGTAGCTCCAAGGGTTGGCAGATATAATCTATGGAGCTTCTTTGAATTGTCCATCAAAAAAGGCAAAGAACAAAAAACAAAACAAAAAAAACATACTTTTCTTCTGGTGCTTCCATTTTGCTGCCAGGAATGCATATTTGATGGCTGGATAGCCAGCAACCTTTTATTTTGGGGGGTCCAGGAACCTATGGCTCTCATGAATGTGGATTGATCACACCATCCCTGTACCAGTTACTTCTGGAATTCATTTACTAGGAAAAGAAATAAATTTCATATCAGTTATTTTTACTTTCTTTTGAATTTTTTCTACAAAGATAACTTGTTAGATCCAGTTCCCCTCGGCCACAGGAACAGAGAGGCAGAGTCACCAAGGATGCAAATGGCAAAGGAGTTTATTTGCTAGCTCGAGCTAGGGTCCAAGTCCCAGAGCACCAATGCAGTGGCCTCCCTATGAACCAGGACCCCGCCCTGGGGTAAAATTGAAGCTTTTATTCTTTTTTTGCACACGACA
>CAUYSK010049329.1:0-21210 GCA_963575035.1 Avahi laniger
GAGCAAGTTTTTCAACTTCTCTGAAGCCCAATGCCCTTATCTGTAAGAAGTGGCGGATACCCACCTCACAGAATTGTTGAGTACTTTAAATAAAAAATAATACACATGATGGCTGAGCATGGTGGCTCACACCTGTAATCCCAGCACATCGGGAGGCCAAGGTGAGAGGATCACTTGAGGCCAGGAGTTTGAGATCAGCCTGGGCAATAGAGTGAGACCCCATCTCTACAAAATATAAAAAAGTAGCCAAGGATCCCTCTTGAGCCCAGGAATTCAAGATTACAGTGAGCTATGATCACACTACTGCACCCCAGCCTGCCCAACAGAATGAGACCCGTCTCAAAAATAATAACAATAATCCACACAAAAGGATTTGACACCCGGTAGGTCCCAAGGGAAATCTTTGTTTCATCATCCAGATGAACTCACACTCCCCTTTATACTTTGGGATCTTTCAGCCACAACCACAAAGGGGGACGGCGTGTGGCGCCCAGCTCCACCGTGAGCCCAGGACACACTCTAGAAATGGTTGCTGGCAGTTAGGCCCAGCCCCGGGGGGGCCTCCCAGCTGGAGAATGCAGCGGCAAGAAGCGGGGAAACTCAGCTCTCCACACGAAAAGCTACACGGTCCCAAGGTGCTCATTTCCGCTCACAGCAGAAAGGGTCCAGGTCTTCCTATAAAGACATATCCCCCGTCCCTAAGAGCTGCAAGCAGTGATAGAGACAGAGAATGAGACACGTTCTTCTGAATCAGGACGTTCTGCGACAATGTTTATAATTAGAAAAGTGGCTCGGAACGGGATAGAAGCTTGGGAAGGCCATGGGGAAGCCGTCCAGACTTGGCTGGGATTTTAAAGAGGGCCCACAGGAAGGAAGGGAAGGAAGGGAAGGGGTGGGAGGTTGTGAGGCCCAGCGCCAGGCCCAGGCTGCAGGGAAGCTCTTCATCGGTAGAAGATCACAGCGCTTGAGTGTCATTTGCAAACATCATCCCCGCCCAGGCCCTGCAGGGCTGGGCCCATTCGCCAGGTGTCCCGGGTCTGTGAGTGTCTTTAGGAAGTTCTCCAGGCCGCTGGCCCTCTAAGCACCTGTGGGAACCCTGGTGTTCTCTGGCCTTCACTTGGGCTTCTGCAGGTCCTCAGGCCCGAAGGAGTCAGGCAGCAGCTCCTCGACCGTCTTGACAATATACGTGCCATCCGGCTTGGTCATGTACACGGCCCAGTTGGTGCCAAACTGGAAAAGAGGCAAAAACAGTGTGAGAGAGGCCGGCTGTGGGGTTAGGATGGCCCTGGGTCTGAGTCTGGCTCTACCACTTATTGTCTAATGCTCCCCTCTGAGCCTCCCTTTTCTCATCTGTCAAATGAGAATGATGATAACTGCACCTGGCTCGTAGAGCTTGAGGGAGGAGCGAATAACAGAATGGTGTGAAACAGCGCAGAGCTTGGCACATTGTTAACAGGCGATAAATGCTCCATAACGACTCACCCGGGGCTTTATAAGAGCCATATCTAACCCCCAGAGCCAGCCCTCCTTCTGTCCATGTCTGCTGCATGACTCACCAGACTAGCACATGCATTATTTCAGTATCTGCCCTTGAGGTAGGTGCTGTTACGGTGCCGTTTTGGCGATGGGGAAACTGGGGCTTAGCAGGGTACAGTTGGCAAAGACAAGTGTGTCTCCAGATCTCTCTCCTACACTCTGAGAGCACCACTCGCCTGCCGTGTGACCTTGGCCAAATGGCACATGACAACCCTTTGGGGCTCAGGGTTCTTGTTCTGTTTTTTGTTTGTTCGTTTTGAGACAGGGTCTCGCTCTGTTGCCCAGGCTGGAGTGCAATGGCGCCATCACAGCTCATTGTAATCTCGAACTCCTGGGCTCAAGCGAGCCTTCTGTCTCAGCCTCCCGAGTAGTTGGGACTCCTGGTGTGTACCACCATGTCTGGCTAATCTAAAAAAAAAAAAATTTTTTTTTTTTTGGTAGAGATGGGGTCTTGCTATGCTGTGGAGGCTGGTCTCAAACTCCTGGCCTCAAGTAATCCTCCTGCCTCAGCTTCCCAAAGTGCTGGGATGACAGATGTGAGCCACCATGCCCAGCCTGAAATTGTTTTAGAGACGGGAGAGTGCAGGAAGGTAGGTAGAGTTACATTAACTGTGGCATCATGGCAAGAGCCCTGCAGTGGGAGTCAGCAGACCCAGGCTCTATCTGACCAGGTACTGTGAGACTTAGAGATGATTTGTGTAAAGCATCCTATGCAGTGGCTGGCACTTAGTAGGTGCTCAATTAATAGAAGCCATTCTTATTGATTATGTTGGTTGCCAGTGACCGCTCCAGTTTGCAGCCTCTTGTTCTTCCACGCTTCTGCCTGAATCACCAGTCATGACCAGGCACCAATCCATCTTCTGGCTTTTTTAGAATAAATGTTTTAAGGAAGGAAATGTTTCTGCTTGGCAGGCTCTGCCTGAGGGTATGGTGAAAGCTGAGCGGAGGGGAGCTTAAGTGCCTGGTCCCTTATTTGCATTTTGGTTTCAGTTCTGCCTCTCCCTCCTTCAGCTTTTCAGCCGCCTTCTTTCGTTTGCCAACATCTAATCTGTTTGGAGAAAACAGCAGTGAGCAATTGGACCACGCGGGGCCTTGGGAGCCGGGGACTTGGCGCCCTGCCGCGGCTTCCCCACATGACCTTAGGCGTTGCGGCCGCGCTGGGCACCTGTTTCTGCCCCTCTGAATTGAGATGAGTCCCGTCGTGTGAATTCGGTGCTTTTCTGGTGGAATTTTCGTCTGGATTTGGGAGACGTGTCTGGTTTGCAGCCTTGGCAGGAAGCGGAAGGAAGAGGGAGGCGTTTGCACCCTCCGGAGGCTGTGAAACCCCACGGCAGGAACCAGAGCTGGCGCAGCCTCCTCTCCCCCAAACACGACGACTTCAGGAGCAGGAACTCCCAAGGAACAAGCAGCCATACGGCAAAATACCATTATGTTTCCCCTGTGGCTGAAAATAATTTTGCCCAGTGGATAGAACCATAAAGGCAGAGAGGCAGCTGTGAGGAGCGTGGGCTTTGGCATCGGCCTGAACGGGCCACAGATGCCAGCTGGGCGCCCACTGGCCGGGGGCCCTTCAGTAGGTCATTGTACTTCTGGGGGCCTCAGAGTACTCGTTTGGAAATGGGAACAACAGCACACACTTGCCTCGTGGGCTTGGATGAGGATTAAGCGAGATGCTGTGTTTAGAGGGGTAGGACTCTATGTCGCAGACCTCTCAGAATCCACAGGAGCTACCGACATTCCCCTTCCCCCAACGTACATATAAACATAAAAATCTTCCACTGAGCCCAGATGAAGAACCCATAATCTGGCCGGGCACGGTGGCTCATGCCTGCAATCCTAGCACTCTGGGAAGCCGAGGCAGGAGAATTGCTTGAGGTCAGGAGTTTGAGACCAGCCTGTGTAACAGTGAGACCCCTTCTCTACTGAAAATAGAAAAATTAGCTGGGCATGGTGGTGTGCAATAGTCTGGCTACTCGGGAGGCTGAGGCAGGAGGATTGCTTGAGCCCAGGAGTTTGAGGTTGCTGTGAGCTATGATGACGCCATGGCACTCCACTGTCTCAAACAAACAAACAAACAAAAAAACTCACCCATAATCTAAATCACCCCTTTGTTTTTAGAGTTGAAGAAACTGAAGCCTTCCATCAGGATGACTTTTGTGAAAAGTACATCAGATCCCTTAAGTCCCATCTCGAAAATATCCAGTGGTTTCCCTTTTATTCTCTTTCTTTTTCCAATTTTTAAAAATGTAGTTAAATGTGCATAATATAAAATTTGCCATTTTAACCATGTTTAAGTGTACATTCGCATTCCCTTAATTCTCGGATTAAAATATACCTTCTGTCCTGTGGCCCACAAGGTCCAGCCGCTGCCAGCACTTTCCCCTCTGCTCCCCGGGCCCTAACTCCTTGGTCTTCTCGCGGCTTCTCAAGCCCACCGAGCACCTGAGCGTGCGACCTGCTGGTTCCTCCGCCTAGAAATCTCCTCCTCTAGACCTTTGTCAATCTATCTTTTTTCATTGTTTATATTTCTGCTCAAATGTCATCTTCAAAGAGGGGCCCTTCCTGGCTGTCTGACTGGCATGTCAGGGACTGGCAAACTTTTCTCTGTCAAGGGCCAGACAGTAAGCACTTTAGGCTTTGTAGGCCACGCGGCCTCTGCCGCAACTGCTCGCTTCTGCTGTTGTTCAGGCCAGAGCAGCCACAGACAATGGGGGAACGAATGGGCATGGCTGTGTTCCAATAAAACTTTATTTACAAAAACAAGCGGCAGGGCCAGGCACGGTGGCTCACGCCTGTAATCCTAGCTCTCTGGGAGGCCGAGGCTGGCGGATTGTTTGAGCTCAGGAGTTCGAGACCAGCCTGAGCAAGAGCGAGACCCCGTCTCTCCTAAAAATAGAAAGAAATTAATTGGACAACTAAAAATATATAGAAAAAATTAGCCAGGCATGGTGGCGCATGCCTGTAGTCCCAGCTACTCGGGAGGCTAAGGCAGGAGGATCACTTGAGCCCAGGAGTTTGAGGTTGCTGTGAGCTAGGCTGACGCCACGGCACTCTAGCCCAGGCAAAAAGAGTGAGATTCTGTCTCAAAAAAAAAAAAAAAAAAAAACAGCGGCAGGCTGGATTGCACTCACAGCCGCAGTTTGCTGACCCCTGATCTGCAGGGTCCCCTGCTACCCCTCTGTCACTCAACTCCTTTTCCTACATTTTTTTTTAGCCTCTAGTCCTTTTCACTCTCAGAAATGCCACTGCTTATTTACTTTGCCCCTTGCCTGTTGTCCGTCTCTTGCACTAGACTACAAGCTCTGTGAGGGCAGGGCCTGGCCTGTCTTGTCCCTGCCGTCTCCCCAGCGCTTCCTCAGCACCTGGCATAGAGCAGATCCTCCATCACCAAATATTCACTGAACCAAGGGATCCTTTCCAGTGATTCATGCAAGGCCCTAGAAGTCGGCCAACCAGGCAGACCGGACAGTAGCTGTGTCTCCTTGCTGGCAGCTTGGCCGTGTCCCCACGGCCTGGGAAAGCACAGAGGCATTGAGTTACATTCCAGAAAGCAAGAGAAGCTGGTTACCTCTCTCATGACTTGCCTGCAGGCCCCACAAGGTGAGATAAAATCATCTTGCATGTCACTGGAAAAGCAAAGAATCAAGCTCAGTTCAGTCTCTCCGGAGGCAAGGCGTGAGGACAATCGCTGAGTCCCGGGCCCTTTCCAGATCAGGCCAAACCTTGTCAGGTAGTTCCCAATTCTCACACACTCTGTGTCCCGGAGGCTGAGACAGCGACTTGGCAGCTTTCCACATTTCCACGGGGCAAGGCCATGGGCGGGGTTCTCATTAGTGCACTTAATAAACATTTAGTAAGCACTTACTGTCACCAACACCCTGGGAATACAAAGGTTTAGGAGAATTTGTCTCTGGCCTTCCAGAGATTGTTCAGCCCAGTGGGTGACCTAGAGGACTAGGCAAGGTATCATTTTAAATAAAATCCAGTAAGAAGGAGGCAATCCCCGCCTGTGGAGTGAGAAAGAATATTGTATAGAGGAGGTGACATTTGGCCCAATCCTTGAAAGAAGTGCAAAATTCAGAGGTCACCATTCAGTAAGCACCTGCTATACACCAAGCTCTGTACCAATCACTCAACATATGCTATTTCATTTAATTCTCAGAACAACCTGGATGTCAGAATGGCCATTTTACAGGTGAGGAAACAGGTTCAGTGAGATGAAGTAACATAGAAGCTATTCTGAGGCCCAGGGTTTTTCTGTGTTGTAGGCAAAGAAAATAAACAGTATGTGCAAAGGCCCTGAGGCATGACAGAATAAGATGCATGTGAATCAAAAAGAAAAATGGGCTCCTTGTATCTGAGAAAGGCTGGAGAAGACAGGATTACAGCCAGGGGTTGCTTGTGAGAGTTTAGGCACCTACAGGCAGGCTCCAGCTCTGAGCAGGACAAGGGATGGTGCCTAAAGAAGGCGGGTTTAATCGTAGGAACCTCCAACCCTGCTGGAGTGTGAAAGGTTAAGCCAGCAGCCACCCTCATCCTTGCTCTTCTGACCCCACACCTCTGTGACTTCTCTGGAAGAACAGAGGATTGAAATTTTGCTTCTCAGTTGGCGACTCCTTTTGCTGTGTATGTGCTATGGGTTAAAATGCTTGAGTCATTTTAACCTGAGTCATGAGTCCGGGATTTTAACCCATCCGAGGCTCATTTCTTTGCCTGTTAAATGTGGATAATAATGTCATCTACTCTTTCGGAATGCTAGAAGATAAAATAAGGTGTACGAAAGGCTTTGTGAACGTTAGAATGCTACACATACATTGTTCTTGCCTGTACCATTTCCTGGACACTTTTTCCTTTTCATATATAAGCTCTGTCATAATTTTAGTGCTTTGCCATATATAGTTTTGTTATATGCCATGTGCTTATGTATTATTTTATAATTAATCTTATTATATATTAATAATAATTGTTATGTTGTTTAATATGTATCTAGAATGTGCTAGGCATCCTACAAAGCAATTGATATGCACCATCTCACGTCAACTGACAAATATTAATATTTGTTGAGCATCTACTATGTGCCAGGAGCCATCGTTAGTGCTGGAGGTACAGCAGTGAACAAAAAAGACAAAGTTCATTGTACTAAAGAGTTTATAGACTGAGGAGGGAGCCAGACAACCCACCAACCAACCAACCAATCAACCAACAAACCAATCGTTAGTCAAGAGAGGTCAGGACAGATGCTAAGAGCAGAATAATAAAGCCTCTCGGTACTATTTTATCTAATCCTCATGACAAGTATGTCATGGGGGTCTAGTCAAAGAAAGGTTCTGCTTCACGGAAAGGTGGGGTCCTCTCTGAGCGCACTCCCAGCTCCAGAAGAAAAGCCCATGGGCCCGTGAGAGTGTGGGGAGTCCTGCCCAGGGTGCCCATGGGGCCAAGGTAACCCCTGCGATCAATCACCGGGGGACAGCTGGTGCAGGCCGGACTCTCCTAAGCTCCTTGGAGGTTGGACTCTGTGCTATTTGTCACTCATTCCACACAGGTCGACCAAAAGTCTGCTCCATGCCAGGCAGGCACGGGAGAGGAGCAAGCAAAGACTAATGGGAGAATCCCTGCCTTTGGGACCTTGTCATCTGGAGGGGGACATAAAATTGTCACATATCAAAGGCAGATGGTGGCTGAGATTCCGCCTCCCTGCCATGGCCTGGGAGGCCCCAGCTGAGCTCGCTGCTTCCTTGCTCAATCTTGTGGCGTGCGTGGCCGGCTGCCCAGTGGACAGCCCCTGGGACAAGGTGACCTGCATCGCGGTTTTCAAGGCGGGCAAACGTGTTGTATTGGGAAGTTAAATGTGACTGTGGGTTCCACCACCAAAAATCACAAGATGGTGCTTCCAGACGGCATTGCTCCGGGACAGGGACACAGCCCAATTGTAATGATGGCTTATACTTCCGTTGCACTTCTCTGTACCAGGCATGGTGCTGAAGACCTAGTGTATTAGCTCATTTAATCCCCCAACGACCCTGTGGGGGAAGGGGTGAGCAGGTGCTCTTACCGCCTGCATGTTATAGATCACGAAAGGGGAAGGGACTCGCCCAAGGTCACAGAGCTAGTAAGGGGCAGGACCAAGATGGGAACCCGACATCTATGCACTCTGCCTGTGCTAGTTTTGTGGCTTGCAGAAGTAAGACTGATAACTGTAAAATGGTGGTTTTAATTTATGACATACTGAGTGCCAGGAACTTTACAGAAATCATTTCACGAGTCCCCGCTACCGATCAATCTCCTCCGTTTCACAGGCTCAGAGGGTCTAAGCGACATGCCCGAGGTTGATGATGCAGGAACCTGGTCGTCTAACCCAGAGCCTGGGCTTCTAACCAGTACTCAGTATTCCTGCCAAGGGTGAGCACTAAAAGCCAGAATGTTCTGGCTGCATCAGGACATTTCTTCACGCTTCCTCTTTCCTGCCTCTCCCCCGACTTTCATCCTGTCCTGCTTTTCCCTGGGTATTTACAGTTTTTTGCGGTTTGTGCTAACCTTGGTCACACGCTGGGTAGTTCCAGTTTTCTGTGGTTTGTGCTAGCCTTGGTTACACACTGAGGCCGTGCTTATCAGACCTCATAGCTGGAAACCTATCGACTCTGATAACTACAGCCAGAATGCAGTGGGGCGAGCTTATCTCTCTGTTTACAAAGTCCCATCCTGGGCTCTGCAGACACACGTGTCTTTCCTGAGTGCAGTCTCCACACTTAGAGATCTCAGAGGGGCTCTCTTAGATTGTCCAGACCCGTGCAATGTTAGTAAGGGAGTTGGCACACCCCATTCATGCTCTAAACCTGTGCTCTCAATTTAATAACGCATTAGTGCAATAATGACTGCATTTCTGGCGCGGGGAAGCCAGTGCAGGCCGAATACCCAGAGTAGAGCAGTTGGATGCCAGAAAAATGCAGGTTTTGTGTAAATAAGGACATTCGCTAATCATGGCTACTGATATTCAGTCATGTTTAAAGACAGATAATGCCCAAGAGAAAAAGCCTTTCATTTTGGAAAATTCTAAACAGCGCAAGGCATCATTATCCTTTGGTTGACTTTGGCCTCTTTTTCCCCAGAATATCATTATTTTCTTGGATCAGCCTTCAAATTGAGTTATTTCCTTCTTTCTTTTCATAAAGTGCAAGTCACATCCTGATCTCTGCTCATCTGCACAAAATGTTCCCAGCACGGCCTGGTTTATCCCTCCTGGAGCCAAAGGGAAGCCAGAACGGACCTTGGTCACGGGGAAGGCTCTCGGTGCCGGAGCACCTCTCCTTAAGTGCACCCTGGGCTCCACACACTTAGTGACAAACCCCGAGTAAGCCGGACCACCGTGGGGCCAGATCAGGGCAAAGCTTGGGATCTTAGAAAACACACATGGGCCTGTTTCTGTGGCACGGCCCCATCGGCCTTGCTCTAAGCCCCTGCATTTCCGCTGCGTGCGTTTCAGCCAGAAAGTGCTGTGGCTGTGCCACCAGGAATTATCTTCGCTCTGAGTGACGGGATAATTCCCTCATAGGAGGTGACCCATGTGGCCACATGTCCCTAAAGACCCACCCTTGCTCAGCCGGGGAGCCTCTTTCTGGGGGGTTAAACATTTCCCATGCCATTTTTCTTGCACCATTACTTACTCACCAAGAAAACTCCGTGTCACAGACAATGCAAAAGCACACACAGGAGCAATTCGCCATTAAATCATTAAATTAATGGGGCCCAAATTAGTAAAAGAGCTCATTTACATGCTTGAGTCCTGAAACCACTGAGTCTGGGTTCGGGGCCAAGAAGGAGGCATCGTGCTCCCTTGGAGGGTGAGCATGTGAGAACCAGGATGTTTACATTTGGGCCACTTAGAGAGACTCGAATATTGTCCCTGTTCTGTCAGAACCTGGGCTGGAATCGGGTTAGTTTGAACCATAACCCGTGTTTACCTGGCTGTCACCCCAGGTGTGCAGCTTGTCCTTGCATCCTGGCTCTGGCACCTAGAGGCGAGTGTCGCCGAAGGACGGAGTCAGCGGTGCCGAATGGCTCGTTCGCGATCCCAGCATCAGCTCAGGAGAGCAGGGAAGAGTGTTTGATCTGGCACAGCAGGTGCGGTGGAACAAACCCTGCAGTGAGGCTCCGAGACCTGGATTTTGTCCCGGCTCTGCCACTAACCTCCAGGAAAATTGCTCATCTTCTCTGGGCCTCAGTTTCTTCAGCTGTATAATGGGGGTGGTGACAAGGGAGTCTATACCAGGTGATTTTTAGGTCCCTCCAGCTTTAGGTTTCTACCCTGCCTCTCCATCGTATCTTGTAGGGACCCTGCTGTACTTTGTGTTGCAGGAACAGAAACACACCGACCGTTGCATGAGCGTGGCCTTGGTTGTTTACCTGCTCTGCAGCTTCACTGAGGGCGGAATCCATTTCTTATTTATCTCCTTATCCTCAGCACTCAGACCAGGGCCCTATACGGTGCCTGGCACATAAAAAGTACATGATAAACATACATCAGATGAACGAATGAATGAATAAATGAATGAATGAATAACAGGTGTATGGGGGATGCTGGTTGAAGAGATGAATGAATATTGCTGTGACCTGGCTTTCCCACTTACCTGGTGACAGCCATTGCCCTGAAATCCTTGTACCCTTCTGAAACGGCCTTCTGGATAGCGGTCCGCTCCGCACAGACACTCAGTGGGTAGCTGGCGTTTTCAACGTTGCACCCTGAGAAGAGAGGAGAGCCCAGTGGCACGACCAGCAGAACCACTTGCTGTTGCATACGTCGAGTACAAGGCTTGCCCCTTCCAGCCCAGGGAGGGCCCAGTCGCTCTGGGCAAGGTGGGGAGAAGGAAAGGGCGATTTGACCTGAAGCGCTGGTAGATTCTTTGGCCTATGGCAGCGGTCCTTGCCCAGAACCTCTCACCGTCTTCACTGACCCAGTGCCTCCGGCCTGAAGCACAGCCTGGGAGCAGGAGCAGCACCACAGGGCAGATTAAGCAGCCTCCCCCCCTGCAGAGGTCGAGGCCAAGGGAGATGCTGAAGCTTAAGAAAGTAAGCAAAGCCCCCAGGCCCAGACCCAGGAGGTGGAAGCCATGGGATGGGGTCCTGCTATGGTCTGAGTGTTTGTATCACCCCGTCTCCAATTCATATGTTGAAATCCCAACTCCCAAGTGATGGTATTAGGAGGTGGGGCCTTTGGGGAGATGATTAGGTCATGAGAACCAAACGAAGGGGACTAATCCTCAGGAACGGATCGGTGCCCTTATGAAGCCAGAGAGCTGCCTTGGCCGTTCCACCGCGTGAGGACATAGCGAGGAGGTGCCGTCGATGAGAACTCGGGCCTTCACCAGACACCGAATCTGCTGGTGCCTTGCTCTTGGACTTCCCAGCCTCCAGAACTGTGGGCAATAAATTTCTGCTGTTCATAAGCTATTTGGCCTATGGTATTTTGTTACAGCAGCCTGAAGGGGCTAAGACGGGTCCTGATTCACAGTTTGAGCCTGCACAGGACTTTTGGTGCTAGTTACCGGCTGTCAGAGTTCAGCCAGGGTTCAGCTGGAGTTGTGTTGCGTAGCAAACAAACTGTCCAAACCAACTAACAACTAAGTCAACCAACAAACAAAAAACTCCCACGCTTTGCGGAAAGTGCCTGTGATTGCACAAGCCTTAAGGCAATTGTCAGGCCTCACAGGAGGTGCAGCTGCTAAGGTGGCCCAGCCCTCAGTCACGGAGTCCTCCTTTGTGTCCCTCTCAGGGGTGTTTCTGGGAGACAATGAGCCAGGGGTGCTCCCAGGAGACACAGCGTTGGCATAGACAGATTGGCTGGCCAGGAAATGCCCCATCTGCAGGGAAGAGAGTCCATGAACAAATGGCGCGAGATCTGGGCTCTCCCCTAATCATCAAGGTGTGTATGTCTGTATCGCTCCTTGCAGCTTCGCAGCTTGCCTTCCTGCCTGAGGCAGAGATATCGACTGGCCCCTGTATTCACTTCCTATTTCTTCCTTTAAGTGATACAAGTGGCCTGCATTCCGCAAGGCCACTCAGTGAGAGACCAGAACTCCCTCGCAGCATGCCGTGGCCATGTGCCTGAGTTTTGGCGAATGGCATGTGGCCCAAAGGGATGTGGGGAACATCTGGTTCACATTTTTTGTAAAGAAATCGCTTGCCTATTACTTCTTTTCTTTCCCCCTTCCACTGGCTGGCCGGGGGAGGTTGCGGGGTGGGACAGCTTTGAGCATGTGGTTTATGGTCACAGGAATGGAGGAGCAACAAGACAGAGGGGACTTGGGACCCTGGTCAACTGCTGGAGTAGAGTTGCCTATTTGCCCAGGGCCTACTGCTTACTCTGGCTTGTAATGTGAGAGAAAACCAGAATTCTGTCATGTCTGAATTACTGTATCTTGCAATCTTTTGGTCATAGCGGTGTAACCTATATACCTAACTAATGCAGAAATTTGTGCTGAAAGTGAGATGCAACTTTAACGAAAACAATCTAAAAATTGTGACATTGACTTAGCGGTTGGGCAGCGTGGCTGAGGAAGCAGAAATGGGGCGAGGTGGAAAGCTGACGGCCCTTGTCAGTCGGCCACTCGGCAAAGCTCCACGCTGCGGTAACCTGGAGACACGGGGCCGGGCCGGGCGGGAAGCCGGTTAGCAGAAAGGAGAGCTGGCAGCCTCAAGAACTGTGCCCAGAAGGATCTCTGGGCGTCCCGGGCACTCCTGTATGGAAGTGATTGGAAGCAGAGAGCTCAGGAGGTTTTTAAGTTTTTGGCAGAATCGAATAGCCCAAGAAGCCACAGGCTGGCCTATAAAAGCCCGCACTTGGTCAATCTCTAGAGAAACCCCGGGGCCCCCCAAATTCCAGCATGCATGCGCTGAGAGACCGTGTGCCCCCAGGAGGGCATTGTCTCCAGCGCCTGCTGTAGATGTGGGGCCCAGGATGATAAGGGTCAGGGAGAGGCTCCCAGAGCAGAAAGGGAGGAGCCTAAGCCAGGGCAGGGACCCCTCACACCTCCTGCCCAGCGCGTGGGGACCACCATGAGTCCCCTGCTCTTCCCTTTCCCTAATGGCAGATTTTACTGTCGTCCCCCTTCCTGCTCCACGTCGGATCCTGCAGGAGGGGTGTGAAGTGGGGGGTAGATATTATTTTTACAGGCCACTAGACCAGCACAGCCACGTCTGGACCGGAGGAGGACGGCTGTGCAGCTCGGCGAGAGCTGTGCGCAGGGCCCAGCTGGGACTTCGGGCGGCCTCCCTTAGGGATGAAAGGGGCGGTCTTGCAAAAATAACAGGAAAATACCTAATCCCACCACTTTCCCAGGAACAGGTAAAGACCAGTCCTGTGGGTTCTGTCATTCACAAGCACCTGCAGGAGTTCTGTTTGCACACCTTCTGAAAGGATCTGAATAAATGGGAAAGAGACATAAATCTCTCTCTTTCCAAATTGATTTTTGAGAGTCTGCATTTTACAGTCTAAAGAGTTCCTGAGCGAACAGCAGGGTGCGAGCTCCAGGCCTCAGCCACCTCCCGAGGACAGAGTCGCATCTCCTGCGATAACCCCTTCTCCAAGGAAAGGCAGGGATCCAACTCTTGGACTTTGACATCCTGGCAGTTTTTATCTACCTGCCGCCAACAGGAAAGGAAGGAGCTGACGCGGCAGTTTCTCACCTGCACCTGCCAGTCTGCAACCCCCTTTAAAAAGCCTCAACAGCTGGTTTTTGGGGCACATTCTTCCTTTTCCACCTCTGTGCTGGTCCTCCCACCCCCACTCCAAGGAAAAATAAATAAACCTCTTCTTTCTATCCTAATCTTTGCTGTCTGCAGAAATCTTCCTCAAAACCCGCGTGCACTAGCTCTCCACCCTAACGTCTGGTGGCCCTCAGAGGCCTGAAACTGAGTCACTTCTCTGCCTCCACACGGGGAGAAGTCACTTTGCTCTCCGTGACGGAACTGTCTCAGCCTCTCAGTTTTCTACCTCTGGACAGGGAGTCGCCTCAGTCCTGAAACTGCTCCCTCCTCTGCAACTCCTAGGACATCCCCCTCGGTGCCTTCAATATCGTTCAGAATTCACTGAGTCTCCCGGTCTCTGGAAACCTGGGGAATGGTCACAGGCACAAGGTGGAGGGTGGTAGCTTCTGGTTTGGTTGGTCCAGGGAAACCCAGTGCTGGGTCTGCCCCTCGGGAGGGTGGCATCGAGGGACGCTTCCTAACCACTCTTTCCCAGGAGGGCACTGCCCCCCCATCGGTCTTCACCCAGACCCAGGGACGTCTGCCTGTGGGGAAGACTTCAGGGTCACAATCTGAGTCAGAACTTGGGGACACCTGTTTTCTGGCCAGATCACTAGGTTTTGGTCTGATTCTGATTTCCAGGACGCCCGATGACTGATCAGACCTTCGACAGTCGTCTGAGCTGGGGACGCCCTCCCAGATTTCTTGCAACACGTGACCATCCCTAAAAACATCCTTTTCTTTCTCCTAGTTGTCCTCATGGGCGACCTCCAATCGCTCCACCTGAGGACTCCCCCCTGGGCTGTCTCCTTAAGAACTTGAAAACTTTGGAACTCACCGACCTCTGACCTAAACACTTGGTCTTCTGTTGCAATACAGCCTGGCCACACTGTAAGTTAGGGGACCAGGAGGTCTGGCCCAGGAATGGATCTCTTAATAATAACACCATCCTGCAACGCGATCTCTGTGGTTGCCAACTTGGCAAACGGTCTCAAGTTCCCTGTGTCCAGGCCTTGTCTGAACTTGCTAAACATTCCCTTTTCTGTCCTACACATCACAGGTTACTTCTTTCTTCTACTTCTCTTCCTTCCTCTTCTGACCTAGACGACATTCCTCTCTCAGCTCCCCCTGTTCTCCCTCCACGCCGGCACCCTCCTTCCTCTCCTCCGCCTCCCCTGCTCTGGCCGTTCCGGAGCCCCTCCCTTCCTGTGCCTCTGCTCCAGCTGCCGCGTGGAAGGCATTCTCCGAGTCCGCTAGCTTTTTCTGTGCCTGATCAGTCTCCGGAAGAAGTCGAACTGGGCAGCTTCTCAGCTGATCCCTCAGAGTTCTCTAAGGAGTTTGAATGCACCACTCTTTCCTGTGACCTGCGGTGGAGAGAGATGCGTGGAATTTTCCCCGCTTGTGCTACAACCACCCAGGAGAGGGCTCGTAGGTGGTCTAAGGGTAGGGAGTTTGCAGATGATCTCAATCGGGGGCAGCCTGAGGCTTATGCAGTCGGCTCCACCGCAGTCCCAGAACAAGACCCAAATTGGGATTTGCCAACGGGAGTCTCTTCGTAGGGAGCCTTGGAACCCTCTGGGAGGCAGACACCCACTAACAAGCCAGCACCCGGTTCCCCGCTTTCTCCCTAGACCATCCGCCAGCACTGCGGGTGGAGGGGAAAGAACAGGGCTTTAGGGACCCCAACCCTGGGTTTCACCACCAGCGACTGAGTGTGTGACCTTGGGCAAGTCATATCACCTCTGGGCCTCAGTTTTCTTCATTTAAAAGGAGCTTAAAACGCAGGTCAGTGGGTGGGAGGTGAGGAATTACCGGTGAGGAAGCCCTAGCAAGGTGCCAGACAGGGGGAGGCTTGGAGAGCATTAACCCTCTCCCTCCCAGCTCTCCAGGGCCGTGGAGGTTATTGATTTATGGCTTCCCCCTTCCAACTTCCTCATTCCAGTCCTCCTCCGATTTAAGCAGCAGATGAGTTTTCAGAGCACAGGCAGAGTAGGAGCGTCACAGCCTGGAGGCCCAGGGAGGAGGTGACAGAGCCGCTGTCTGTGCCCCTGTGCACTTCCTGCCCGTCCTCCTCTGGCCCCCAGGGCAGACTGCTGGGGAGCGGGGATGCCAGGGCGCTGCCCTTACCTGAGAAGACCTTGCCGTCGCTGGTGAGCAGGGCAGCCCCCACGGGAAAGTGACTGTAGGGGCAGTAGGCTAACTTCTTGGCCTCCTGGCAGGAGAGCAGCAGCTGTGTGATGTCCTTGGCATCCAGGGCGCAGGCAGGACGCTTGGGGGCCATGTTGGTACCTGGTCCTGGGGCGGGCAGGCACGCAGGCAAGAGAGCAGTGTAAACAGGAGCTCCGAGGCAGCCGGGGCTGGGCCCCTGTGCGACACATCAACTGTTGCTCCTCCCCCAGGGTGTGTCCGTGCAGTGAGACCGCAGGCTGCCCAGTGCAGTTTTCAGGATGCTGGGCAGGGCTAGGCTTGGGCCGGGAGCCTCCCCTGGTTTGGGTAAGACGGTGCCAGTGCGGAAGGCTGCGACGCGTGGTCCACACTCTCCCTTAGGGGCCACTCACTGCTGACACACTGAGGGGTGAGTGGGTGAAGGCCTGGTCAGTGTGAGTGGGTCAGAGGGTGGGTGCCACTCTGTAGGGGGCGGCTGTAGACACATATTCCTCAAGAAAGAAGCTATTGGGTGAGTCAGGGTGAGATTTCAGAGGCCCGGGCTCCAAGGGTTGACAGCCCTCAGTTTGGTGAATGACTTTTCTCTCCTTCACCGAGGGAAGGAATGAGGCTGAAAGGGAAGGGCTGGTGTAGCCACTTGGCATCCCGAGTTAGGAGGTGTGAACAAGCTGCAATAAGACTGAGGAGCTTCTTTATTTTTCAGTTGCCTTCCAAGTTCCCTTCACCCCAACCCAGAATTAAAAAGTATCTTAGCTGGAGGAAACCTTTGAGATTATCTTCTCAGGCCCCCTCGTTTTTTTAATTGGCAAAAATGGACATTGGGTTGGGGGTAAAAGAAATGGGTTTGCATCTTGGCTCCGTTTGACCTCCCTGAGCCACGGCTTCCTCATCTCTCCAGTGGGGCTACTGATAGTCCCTGTTCTAGTTCCGCCAGCTTTGGAGCTCTCTTTGGAGACCCCGGTTTGAATTCCAGTTCTGCCATTTACTAGCCTTATGACATTGGGAAGGTCACACCATCTCTCTAAGCCTCAGTTTCCTCATCTTTAAAATGGGTGCACTAGCAGTATCTCACAGAGTTGTGAGGATTGAATGAGCTAACGTATGTACAGCAGGCACTATAACTCTTTTCCCAATTATAACTATATTTGGCCCCAAAACCTTTAGGATGGAGGGTCTGGTGATGTGACGATGTGAACACCCTTTGTGATGCCACGCAAACTAGGTTATTGTCATTGAGTGACTTGACCAAGATTGCATAGGATAGAACCGCAGCTAGAGTGGCCGGAGGCATCCAAAGGTTCCCAGACCCCTGGCAAGCGGGAGTGAATCAGCAGCTTCTCTGAGGGCTTGGCTGGGGGGTGGGGAAAGTAAAGGGAGGGAAATCGAGGCAGCATCTCACGTCCTGCATGCCAACGTCTCTGAGCTTTGCAGCCCAGCATCTCTGTGTCCCAGACCTGGAGCTCTCGGCCACAAAGACACCAGTGAACACCCAGCCGGGCCACTGTCGCGTTGGGCAAAGTTTGCCTCCCTTCCTCCTCCTCTCCCTCCCTTCTCCCCTCTGGATTCCCTCGCCCTTCCACAGCCCCTCAGAGAAGCAGCTTGCTCCATTCTGGGCGGGCGGAGGGCCCCGCACCCCGAGGCACTCTCCTCCTGGATCTATGGCTCTGGCATTTAGAGCCGTTTCCTGGATCTGAGAGAAAGCAAAGGATGTCTCAGGACAACGTGTGCCCACTCGACGTGGGAATCGTTCTAAAGGTTTTGGGGCCAAATATAATTACAACTGGGAAAAGGGTTATGGTGCCCTGCTGGCCTGCCAGCCCCATTAGAGACCTCGGTATGAAGTCCCGTTCCTGTTCCTTGCCCTGTCTCCTCCATCCCACCCAGCCCTGCCCAGGCTCAGGACTGGACTTCTGGACTCCTTGACTCCACTTCGGCAGAAGAACCTGGATGACCTCCAGGGCTAATTATGACCCTTGGCACCTTCACATCTCCTTGCCTGCATGTGCTCATAAGCAGGGACGTCGTCATAAACCCAGCTGCAAGGAACTCGGGAGCCAGTGGTGGCTCTAGAATTCCTGACGGAAGGGGCTTCTAGATGGAGGGAGAAAGTGAGCTTGGAAACTTTGTCAGAGCTAAGTTATAAATCATTAGTATTAACAGCATTTTCTAAACATGCTTTTATTTCCACTTTGCATAAAATTAAGAAAAGTTAATCGCTCAGCTTAAAGAATAGAAATATCCAAGGAGTGTTTTGAGTGATGCCAGAGATTATCAAGGGCCCGAAGCCCTCCCAAGCCCCGCCCTCAGGCTCTCCCTCTGTGAGGGGAACCACCCTTTGTGTTAGAGTCCAGGTACCATTCACTCACTTATTCATTCAACGAACAGTTACTTATAATAGTGGCTAACATTTATTTAGCTCTTTCTGTGTGCCAGGTCCTGTGCTAAATGCATTATTTGAATTATTTCATTTAATCCTCACCATAAGATAGTTACTATCATTGCCCATATTTTACTAATGAGGACATTTGAGCTTAAAGACATCACAGTCTTAGAGATGGATCTCAAACCTGAGTTTGTTTGTCATTTGAATCCTGGACTCTCCCCCATTCCAGAACTCACAGGGAGGCCAGGTACAGTGGCTCACACCTATAATCCAGCACTTTGGGAGACTGAGGTGGGAGAATTGCTTGAGGCTTGAGGCCAGGAGTTTGAGAGCAGCCTGGGCAACATAGCAAGACCCCACCTCTACAAAAAATAGCTGGGTGTGATATCGCACACCTGTAGTCCTAGCTACTTGGGAGGCTCAGGCAGGAAGATTGTGTGAGCCCAGGAGTTCGAGGCTGTAGTGAGCTGTGATTGCACCACTGCATTCCAGCCTGGGCAACAGAGTGATATTCTGTCTCTAAAATAAATAAATAAATAAAATTAAAAAATAATAGAAAAGCCAGAGTTCACGCGGAGCTGGTATAATGGACTGGCAAGGGCTGCAGGCCTTGGCATCAGACCAATCAGTTTAAATCCTTTTTCTGCCACTTATCACCTGTTGTGTCCCTAGGCCAGTTAGCTCATCACTCCTTGATGTGATGTGACCCTCCTTCCTCATTTATATGATGGAATGACATTAGTACTCTCCACCCCATGGTGGGTCATGTTGACCAGAGTTTTATCCTACTCAGGAAGGTTCCCCATTTCTTTTATTTTGGTTCTTTTGTGGGAGGCCGCTTGGTGGGCTGCCAATCATTGTGCTTCCACCACATTAGCGGGTATAGGCAGTTGAGGTCTCAGTTTTCTGCTGAGTCAGTGGGAATGTTGGTTTTTCCCATTGCAGTTCTTAAGCTAAGAAGATATGACTATTGCTGACAGCTGGCCTCCCTCGGGGTAGAGACAGCTTATTTGCAAAGGAAAGCCAGGTGGAGAGAAACAGCTGAGAAATGGAGGGGAAGAACCTTGAGTGTCTGGATCCAGCCATGCCTGAAGGCGTGCTTCCAGATTTTCCTTGAATTGAGCCAATAAATTTACTTCTATCTTAAACTTGTTTGGGTTTGGTTTCTTTCAATTCCATGACACTTAGAGTAATATACTACTTCCTAGGATTGTTATAAAATCAAATGAGATAATATACATAAAGCTCTTAGCATGGTGATTGGCACATGATAAGTGCCCAACAAGTGTTAGCTCATGTTATAATGACTATTGTATGCCAGGCCCTGTGCTGGGTTCTAGAGAATCAGAGTGAATGAGATCAGGTATCTGTCTTTGAAGATCTCACACTCTAGTGAAGGAAATAGACAAGTCAACAGACAGGTATAAAGCACAATAAAACGTGATTAGGTATTGGTCCCCTAGTAATAATAAATAACTAATTGTCTGGAGGAAGTGGTGCAGTAGGTAGGTTGGGGACACCTTCCTAGATGGCAGGAGGGTAAACGGCATCTTAAATTATGGGTGAATGTTCATGCTGGACCACGTGGGTAGAGCAAGTACTGTCCGTGTCTCACCCATATCCCCTTAGCTACCCTGGAGGTCACCTCCAGCTTGAATGGATAGTTCATGGCCATACAAGCATTCCCTGGACATAGGAGTGTGCTCAGACCATGCACAGGGTAGGCCAGAAATGTCCGCGAGTTAACATTCCCTGGACGGATTAGGATCCATAATATATCAAGAATTCCTAAAATCAGTAAGAAAAGACAAGTATCCCAACAGAAAAGTAAGCAAAAGACTTGAACAGGCATTTCACAGAAGAGATGAGGGTGGAAAAAACTTCTCTACAAACTTTCAAGTCTTCAAACTTGGCCACACAAAAATTAAGGTACTTTGTTAATTAAGGACTTCATAGACAAAGCTGGCAGAAGTTTGAAAAAACTGAAAGAGAAAGAATCTCTTCAATGGCTGGAATAATTGCAAGTAATTAATATAGTGACTACGTAAGGAACTCATAGCAAATTAACAAGAAAAAACCAGGCAACCCTGTAGGGAGATGGACAGAGATTATGGACAGGGAGTTTGCAGAAAGGGAAACTAAAACGGCCAGCAAGCATTTGCTCAGTCTCCTGGATATTCACGGAAACGAAATGAAGGCAATGAGATAGTCGCTTTACACCCATCAGAATGGCAAAAAGAAGAGAAGTTGGCTGATGATAAGGGTTGGCAAAGATGAGGGGACACTGGAACCCTCATGCACTGCTGCTGGGACTTCATACGGGTACAACCTTCCGGGGAGCAATGCAGCTGGACTCCGGGAAATTAGCTATGCATTCATCCTGAGATTTGGTGACTCCAGCCCTAGGTAAATGGAGAAACTCTCACATGAATCCATGAGAGGATTCGAATGAAGATGTCTTTTGAAAAGCTTTTAAGTTTTACCTTTTACTTTCAAGTCTTTCTTTTACCTGGTATTAATTTTTATTAATTCTAGTGTGAGGCAGGGATATGATTTAATTATTTTCCATATGGATAGCCAATTACCCAGCATCACTAATTGAATATACACTCCTTTCCCCAGAGTTACACGATGCTGGCTATGATAAATTTCAATTTTCTATGTATGAGTGAGAATGGTTTTGCATGCTCTGTTATGTTCCATTGGTGAATTCGTTCATTCCTATATGTATACAACATCTGTCTTTATTATTATAGTTTAATAATAAGTCTTGATTTCTGGAGACTGTTTCCCCCTTGGGCTTTTGCTCTTCTATATAAATTTTAGAATCAGTTTTTCAATTTTCTCTAAAAACCCTTTTATCTAGCCTCTGGAGGAATTTGTATAAGGTTGGAATAGTCCATTCCTTGACATTTTGGTAGAATTTTCTTGTAAAACTATCCTGAGCCTGGTGTTTTCTTTCAAGAAAAAAAATCTAAACTATCAATTTAATTTCTTTAAAAATTGTAAGGCTGTTCAGGTTTTCTGGTTTTCTTTTTTTTTTTTTTATTTCAGCATATTATGGGGGTACAGATGTTTAGGTTACGTATGTTGCCCTTGCCTTCCCTCCTCCCTAAGTCCGAGTTTCAAATATGTCCATCCTTTGGGTGGTGCGCATTGCACTCTTTGTGTATGCATATATCCGTCCCCTCCGCCCGCCTGGGGGGGGCCCCGCCCCCCCCCCCCCCCAACCAAAAAGCATATAAATATATGTTGTTTTTTTGTTTGTGGGGCGGGGGGGGGGGGGTGGGGGGGGGGGTTGCGGAGGGAGGAGGGGACGGATATATGCATACACAAAGAGTGCAATGCGCACCACCCGAAGGATGGACATATTTGAAACTTGGACT
>CAUYSK010049330.1:0-43074 GCA_963575035.1 Avahi laniger
TCAGATTGTGGTTTTGGTATTCACAGAAGGCCCTAAGGAATTTGTTGTCACCCAGTTCTCTCTTTCCTTTTCCATCTAAGGGATGTGTTGAATATTTGGAGGGAGTTGAGGAAACCAGGGGAGGTGGTCATGGAGAGAGAGCCTCCTGCCAGTGCCAAGAAGAGAAGGATAGAAAGTGTTACCAGTTGGGTTTGCAGACAACTGCATTATCTCCCTTTATTTATTAATGGATTGACCCAAGGGACGTCATAAGCTATGTTGTTTTTAGTTTGGGCATCTATGTAAGGTTTGCTGTAAGGACTCTGTCTTCATGCCTCCCACTCAACCTCATCCCATTGCAGGGAGTTGGGGAGCAGAACGTAAAAACATTTTGTAAATGGTTGTGCTACACGAATAAAATGTGGCCTCTTTATAAAATATTTACTCATGTTATTTAATATTCAAAAACTTTTAAGCCCTACTATGTACAGGATGAGGAAGGGAAAACAGACAGTTTCTTTTTCTTTCTTTTTTTTTTTTTTTTTGAGGCAGAGTCTCACTGTGTTGCCCAGGCTAGGGTGCCATGGCGTCATCCTAGCTCACAGCAACCTCACACTCCTGGGCTCAAGCGATCCTCCTGCCTCAGCCTCCCGAGTAGCTGGGACTACAGGCATACGCCACCATGCTGGGCTAATTTTTTCTATATATTTTTAGTTGTCCAATTAATTTATTTCTATTTTTAGTAGAGACGGGTCTCGCTCTTGCTCAGGCTGGTTTCGAACTCCTGAGCTCAAACAATCCACCCGCCTCGGCCTCCCAGAGAGCTAGGATTACAGGCGTGAGCCACAGACATTTTATTTTAGAAAGTTTACATTCTAGTGAAGAAGAGGCAAAAGAGCATAATGTTTGTGGGAAGTTAGGTGGGCATTTGGGAACGGAGTCCTGCAACCACTATGTCCTAGAGGCTTTCCTGAAAGAACAGAGAGGAAAAATGTGTCTCTTTCACAGAGACAGTGGGAAAAGGGAAAGGCGATAGGATATATTGAAAGAAAAGAAGTCCCTGTGGCTGGAAAGTAGATAGAAGGGAGAATGACACTTGGAGAAATTTCAATAATTTCATCAAATCAAATACGATTGATTTACTGGAATATAAAATATTACAGTTGGAAGCAGACTAAGTTAGAAGGAAAAATAAAAATGAATTCCAATGCCCACATTTTAGAAAAGAAAAAATGGAAGCACGCAGATCTCATGGGTTCTTAGTGAATTCCATGTAAATCATTTTGGAAGAGCTGTTAACAACATGAATTATTTTTAGGTGAATGATATAGATGCCTGTGATCATTTTCAAAATGATTTTTAAAATTACTCTTTGCGTGTAAGGACTAAAGTTTTGAAAATGGAAATAAAGTGTCGTAGCAATGCTTTTTCGATTTTGTCTCATTATTTCATTTTAATGATAATTTACATAAATTTCTACATTTAATTCCCAACGTATTGAAACACACAAAGTCAGCTAGAATAATTCTTCAGTGATTGATTTATGTTGAGGAAGAATGCTATGAAAAAATTAAATATGCTGAATCATGAAATAATTTATTTTAAAAGTCAAAACAATAGAAAGTCACAATACCATTGGCATTAGTAGCTAAGATAATTTTATATGACAAATATGTCTTAATCACTTGTTTTATGTTCATATGTAATGATGAGTGTATAAGGGAGAAAAGATAGGAAAGGGATAAGGGAGTCCAATGGATAGAGAGAGGCTATAATTATATATAGGGAGTGAAGAAATATTAACCTAAAATAGCCTGTCCTTGGATCCTGAGTGGCTAACTGGGACTAAATTTAAAACAGAAGCAAGTAGCCATTTGCTAACTAGCGGTAATACAGTGCTCTGAGTTCCCAGAAAACCCACGCCTTTTTAACTTCGGAAGTTTCAGAGCTCACCTGAATCAGCCAATCAAATCTCAGCTGTATTGACCAATCAGAACTAAGTAAGTTTCAAACCTTCATTTGAATAAACGACCAGATTGGGAACCCGGGCAGGAAGTTTTGCCAGGAAACCAGCTCTTCCTTTGTTCTCTGGAACACTCGCACCTTCCCGGTACAGTTCAGGCTATGTCTCCCCGGTTTGCAAACGGTTCACTGGAATAAAGTCCCTCTCCTCCAAATTCCGTTTCAGAGACCTTTTGTTCACAAGAGTCATTGGTTGAGGCCTAGAGATTATATGTTAGAAGTGGCTTTAAAATTGGTGATTTGCCTTCTCTGGTTTGTTGAGATTATATTGAAGCTGCACAAGGGCCCCAGAAATTTAGTTCCAAACCTCCAAATAACATGCTGGTGTGGCTAATTTTTTTCTTTTTCAGTTTTAGGCATTATATGTGGATTTCTCATTACAAAAGATAAGGATTTAACTCTTTTTCCACTCCCCAGTCCAGAAATCCCAATTTCTAAATCTTAATCTTTTCTATAGTGTCTTACGTGTGTAGCTGTGGCTGGGATCGGCATTCAATGTTTGCTTTATTGTTACTATGTAACTGATATTCATGACTAGGCCATGTAATATTTTCTGATATCTCTTTCTTTTCCTGCACAACATTTTATTTTCCCTGGAGTTAATGACTATTTTTTCTGCTTAGTGTGCTGCGTACTTGTAATTTAAACCACAACTTTTCCCAGTTTTGTTAATCTCTGTCAATATACTCAAACACACAATCTGCCCATTTCATCTCACTAAAGAAATCATCCCCAAATTTTTTTCTTTCTCCAGTTTATTCTGGGGCACAACTGTTGTCTTCAGGCCTCCCTTCGTCATCATTCTAGGGATTCTCTCCTCCTTTCTTTTTTGTAAAGTCATTCATTTTCTGGAACCACGGGCTTTCTCTTTTCTCTATTTATTCTTCATTAGCTTCCTGAGAAAGGATGTGAAGAAAGTAAATTCTCTTAGCCTTTGCATATCTGAAAAATATGCTTATTCTTCCCTCTTATTTGATTGACATTTCGATTGTTTTTGGAATTCTAGGCTGGAGAGAATTTGCCTTCAGAATTTTGAAGGCATTGCTCGATTATCTTCTAGCTTCTCATATGGCTGTTGAGAAGACTTTATTTAGCCTTTTCAATTTCTGTTTCTTTATATGTAAATGTTTATATATTCTGGATACTAGCCCTTTATCTGACTTATGATTTGCAGATATTTCCCCCATTCTGTGGGTTTTTTGTTCTTTTGATAGTGACCTTTGCTACTCAAAAGATTTTAATGTTGATAAAGTCCAATTTATCTTTTTTTCTTTTGTTGCTTGTGTTTTGGGTGTCATATCTAGGAAACTATTACGAAATCCAAGATCATCAATATTTACTCCCATGTTTTCTCCTAAGAGTGTTAGCGCTTATATTTAGGCCTTGCATCCATTTTGAGCTAATTTTTTATATGGTGTAATTTACATGTGGGTATTCACAGATGTCAGCACCATTTGGTGGTGATTATGTTATTTCTCCATTGAGTGGTTTTGGCCCCATGTCAAAAATCAATTGATCATAGATATATGAGTTTATTTCTGGGCTATTCATTCTATTTCGCTATAGTGCTATTTTTGTTCCAGTAGCACACTGATTTTTATAACTTTATAGAAAATTATGAAGTCAGCATATGTGAGTCCTCCAAATTTGGCCTTGTTTTTCAAGATTATTTTGTCTATGCAGGACACCTCCTAATTCCATATGAATCTTAACATCAGCTTTTCCATTTTTGAAAAAAATCATCAAGATTTCAATTGGGATTTCATTGAATCTAGATTTCTTTGGGGCATATTGCCATTTCAACAATATCAAGTCTTCCAATCTGTACACACAGGATGTCTTTCAATTTATTTAGGTCTTCTTAATTTCTCTCAGCTATGTTTTACAGTTTTCAGTGTACAAGTCTTGTATGTCCTTGGTTAAATTCATTCCTGTTTTATTCTTTTAGATGTTATTATAAATTTTTAAACTATTTTCTTAATTTACTTTTAGATTGTTTTATTGCTGGTATATAGAACTGCTGCTGATTCTTTTATGTTGATCTTGTATCCTATAAATTTAATTTCTTGAATTTGATTATTAGCTCTGATAGTTTTTGTGTGGATTCTTCACAGTTTTCTACATGTAATATTATGTCATGTTTGTGAACAGAGATGGCTTCACTTTAATTCCAGTTTGAATGCCCTTTCTTTTTTTCGCTTAATTACTCTGGCTAGTAAATGCCAGGAAATTATAGAAAAATAATAAAAGTAAGTGGTCAGAGAGGAAATCTTTGTCTTGTTAATGATTTTAAGGGTAACTATTTAGTGTTTCACCTTTGAAATGCTGTTAGTTATGGATTTTTAAATAAATTTTCTTTATCAGATTCAGAAAGTTTCCTATGTGTCTAGTGTGTTTTCAATGTTTGTTCCATGAAAATGTGTCAAATTATTTTCCTATATCAATAGAGATGATCATATCTTTTTCCCTTTATTCTATGTATATGGTGTATTACATTTATTCACTTTTATATGTTGACCCACCCTTGCATTTCTGAGATAAATCTCACTTAGTGTTGGTGTTTAATCTTTCTAATATGTTGCTGGATTCAATTTGCTAGTACTTTGTTGAAGATTTTTGCATCTTTGTTTTTAAAGGATATAGGTTTTTAATTTTTATTCCTTGTGATATTTGGTTTTGGTATCAAGGTAATATTGGTCTCATATTATGAGTTAGGGAGGATTTAGGAAGTGTACTCTCCTATTTTATTTTTTAGAAGCATTTGAAAGGAGTTGGCTTTAATGCTTTAAGTGTCTGATAAAATTTGCCCATGAAACCATCTTGTTCTGGACTTTATTTCGTTGAAGTTTTTTAAATTACTGATTCACTCTCTTTGCTTGTTATAGGTCTTTTGACATTTTGTTTCTTCTTGAGTAAGTTTGGATACATTTTTGTGTTTCTAGGAATTTATGCATTTCATCTAAGTTGCCTTATTTTTTACATAAAATTGCTGATGATATTCTTTTATAATTTTTTTTATTTCTCTATCATTAGCAGTAATGTCTCCACTTTCTAATTTTCATAATTTGAAGTACATTTCTCTTCTTTTGTATGGTCAGTTTAAGCTAAAAGATTTGTAAATTTTGTTGATTTTGTCAAAAAACCAACTTTTGATTTTGCTGAATCTCTGTTATTTTTCTTTGTATTATCAATTTCATTTATCTTCTCTCTAATCATTATTTCCTTCCTTCTGCTAACTTTGGGTTTAGTTTGCTCTTTTTTCTTTATTAGTTCTGATAGTGCAAAGTTAGCTTATTTATTTGAGATCTTTTTAAATATAGGTATTTACAGCTATACGTATCTTTATGAGTATGTTTTGTTACATTTCATAAATTTGGTATGTTATATTTTTGTTTTTCAAAATATCTAAATATTTTCTAATTTTTCTTGTGAAATGGAAATGTAGACTCATCGGTTTCTTTGACCCATTGGTTGTTTAAAATAATGTTGTGTAATTTCAACATATTTAAGAATTTTCCAATTTTCTTTTTGTTATTTATTTCTAGTTTCATTTCTTATGGTTGAAAACAATACTTATGATTGCAAACTTTGTAAATTTTGCTGAGACTTGTTTTATGACTTACATTTGACCAATTGTAAAGAATATTCCATACAGACTTGAGAAAAGTACGTATTCTGCTGTTGTTAGGTGGAATGTTCTGTGCATGTTATGTCTAGTTGATTTATAGTATTGTTCACGTTTTTTATTTCCTCTATTACTCTCCAAAGGCTCTTCACATAACTTCCCTCAAGTGTGAAGGACAGACTTCCAGCAGACTGAAAGGCAACAGAGAGCAGGCACTGTCGTCTCCTCTTTCACTCTCATAAACTCGTGGGCTCACATATTTATAAAACAAAGGGACAAACACAAAAATTTTTTTAAAAAAGCAAAACAAGTCCTATATTATAGTTTCTATGAGGTTTCCAGAAAGAGCAAATGGAGATTAAATTTACCATCAGTTTTAATCAAACAGATCTAAGATGTAGCTTTTGACACTTTGGTTTGATTTATTTAAAATTCGGTTATATAGTTTTTAAAATTATTAAGCACTATTATATATTAGGGCCAAGCCTTTTGTACAAAGATTTTAAGATTTTCAAACTTAGCTAACATTTGAATCATCTGGGATACACCCCAGATCAGTCAGAATTTCTCAGGGTGGTAGCTAGGTACTATTATTTGTACAAAGCTTCAGGTGATTTGAAATTGAGAAGCACTGATGAAAAAAATTGTGTGAATGATCAAAGTTGTTATTTAAATGGTTAATGACATTCATCCATCTGTGTATTTTTCTGAGAGAAAATGGATGGCTTCTGACATGTGTCTAATCGTTGATGAGTTTCTGTGTGGCTTTTTCAGTTGTACCTATTTATGTTGATCATGACATTTATTACTAACAACAACCAACAACTTTTAAGGGAGATACTACTATTAATTCTGTTTTATAGATGAGAAAATGAAACTTAGGATAAGAAATGTGCCTAATGAAACCCAGATAGCAAGTTGAAGAGCCTGAATTAAAATCCAGCTAATCCAGAATCAATTATAACCTTAATATGATAGCCATTGAGTCTTGTTAACCACTGTCTTTAAATCGTTTCATTAGGATATCATTTTTATCACTCTCAAATTATCATTTAGCATATCATTTTATAGTCAATCATCCAAGTCATTCTTTTCTGTTTATTATGAGAATTATTGTTTTCCTGAAACCAATAAACTTCAATAAGGGAGATTCCTGCTATTAAAATTCTAAGTCAAGTCACTGCAATTTCATCATTTAAGTTTAAAGTGTGGATGAACTGGTATAGTCTCATCATTCTGATTAACTGAATGTTTAGTAATGTTTAGTAACGTTTAGAAAAGTTTAGACACTTAAGAATAATTGCCTTTTGTATCATTTGTACTTTATTTTAACCTATATTTCTGAAGGAAAAATAAAGGAAATTAATTCCTGTCGGTCAACTACTAAAGTAAAACCCACTGGTATCTTTCCATCCATTAATGTCAAATATTAATACATCATGGACTGAAAGAGAAGTTTGACCTGGATGCTGGGTTGCTGGACCTTGGAAAGGGCATTCAAGAACGAGTAGTAATTCAGAAATCAGAAGAAATATGAAGGTGTTGATGCTCTAAAAATTAGTGAAGAAAAAGCAAGACAAGCTGTTACATGAGACAATAAAAGAGGAGCAGAAGAACCCAGAGAATCAGATCTTATCCAGAAGAAAGTAATACCAAAGACACAAAAGTGGCATCTTTGATAATGTTTTGATCCATGAAATTCTTTTAAAAAGCATCATTGAAAGAACACCAGTATTTATTTATTAAACTTGATGTTAAACAGCCTGGTCAAGAGCACTTAATAATTCAGTATAGATTTTAAAATGAACAAGAAACTCTTAGTTCCTAAATCAAGGAGTAATATTTTCTAGTTATTATGCAAAATCAATGTATTTAAATTTTCACCCTGTTATTTTTCTTATCCCATGTCAAAGTAGGTCATCTTATTCAGAGAAAACAAACATTGGTAAATTTCTTTCAAGTCTCTTCAATATCAGAATTGTTGCCAAGTCACCAAATATAAAATCAGAATCTGCTCCTACTAAGAAAAGAAAAACAAAAATTGTTGTGTTGATCCCAGTGGGAGGAGAGAGACAGTGATTAGCCAGGCCCTCTTAATTATGCCTCATATTCTAGCATCAGGGAGCTTTGCTCTTCAAAGAAGTTTTCAACACAGGTTATAATTCATTATTTCTTGCAATAACTTAGTAAACCTAGTTTACCTCATTGGAAAAGTTAACACACAGGCTAATAAAAGCTTATTTTTATTAATATATCCTATTCATTGAAGGGTAGGATAGAAAAATCAGTTGTACTATGATCAGTTGCTGAAATTATCTGTATTTCTTCTAAGAATCATGGGCTATGTTTGCTTGCTTCGTTGAATTTTACTTCATAGCTGATGCAGGCCACTCTGATTGCAGTCATCACAGACTATGTGGCTACTCTTCCCACACAAATAATGATTTTCAAATTAGCAAACAGAGTTGTTCTTCATTTATTCTCACAGAACATAAAGCCGAACAATCTCCTGGGCCTCAAGAGGAAAGCTGGAAAGTTTCAGTGTTGGGAATTTGGTGAAAAACTCTGAAGGCTCTGATGGTTTTGGTTTTTTTTTTTCCCTATCTCTAGGTTAATTCTTCTGTATATCATTTTTTCTTGTTAATGGCAAAGCTGTACTTTTTAAAAGCAGTGATGCCAGTTCTGACTCAGGGACAGGAATAGTTTGACACATAGCCCTGTCTCATTCCTTGTTCCCAAGCCTCATCAACTTCTTTTTAAAGACTTATTCTTCTAGGTTACTTACACGTTCTTCTGACAGAATTGGTCCAAATTGGTTCTATTAAGCTCCCCAAAGGTACACAGTGCATAATTCGACCTTTGCTGCTTTATTGTGAACACAGTCATGTCAAACTTCACGGAGCCTTGACAGAATTAGCTCTGCTAACCCTGTCGGGGCAGGTTTTCACAACCAGCATAAAAAACTTCCTTGTTTGCTTAAAATAGCAAACTTTCCCCCTCTCTCTGTCTCTGTGTGTCTGTGATTTATGCCTTAATGTACGTTGATATCTGTATAATTCATTCATGCATCTGTTGCCATAAACAGAAAATATATCATGCTTGTGTTGAGGGACTCCTTTCTTGAGAGCAAAAAGATTACAATTGTTCTTCCATGTATCCACAAAGACTCATTAATCCCTTGACTGGGTTCACCTATAAGGCAATTGCCAAAATGCCACATGAGAGTAAACACAAATAGGCAAAGATTTTGTCAATGTTATTCGCCTCCCTCCAGGCAGTAAAAAAGAAAGCACAGGTGTTTGTGTTCCACTTTTATAAAAACAGAAAGGAATAAAAGGTAGTTTTGAACAGGTAAAGTTTTTAAAGATGGAGTCTTAAATTGCACGGGAAGAGTTTGGTCTTTCGCTTGATCTTTTTAAGTGGTTTTGGATCCCAGTGAAGAGTAGAGACATTTGTCAACACAGTCTTTGTGGGTGTGTGCGTGTATTTGCAAAATGTGGCACAGAGATAGGAAGGAGGCTCTTCTCCTTTCCCTCCAAGCAGAATCCAACTCAATCAAGCACCAAAACGATGATTAGCTTGAGGAGTACACCGGTGTCACTCTCTTGACCAACACCAGCATTTCAGTCATGCGCCATGACATTGTCAAGAGATGATATGCAGCTGACAGGGACCTTGAACAGGAGTAGAAGTGGCAGGCAGGGACAAAGGACAAGGTACAGGGTGTTTGTGGCAGGACTTAGAAAATAATGATCAGGAACCTGTTTGAGAGAAGGTGGCACTATAAAACCTGTAGATATCTCTGTGGTTGTCATAAACATATTGTTTATTCAGATCCCTTTTGCCAGACAGAAAAGTTGTGATTTTAGTCTGTTCTTTTCAGTGAAAACACACTTAGATACTTCAAGATAAAAGTGATTTAAGGGAAAGTGTAGGTTTGTCACGACAATGCCTGAGAGGAGATAGTATAAAATATTTGTATGTATGTCTGTTGAAAGAATATAGGTCAGGCAAAGCCAAACTATTTCATAAATTATTTATGCTGGTTTTCCAATTTTTCACTAAAGATCATTCTTTATAGTTCATTGAGTTCATTTAGTTGATATTTTGTATATAGGCATTTGTTCCAATATCTGTGTATATGATTTTACATAGGCAGGTCATACGATGTATGTTACTTTCAACATTTTACACCCTTAAAATATCATTAGCTTGATTGCACATAATAAAAAGAGTTCTTGATAAATAACACATTTAACGACACACAATATTCAATAGAATGAATGTACAATAATTCATTAAATAATTCCCCTATTGCTTACGAATTACAATGTTGTGATGGTCATCTGTGCATATATATTTATATCTTGATTTTAAATTATTTTTAAATAAAACTTTTAGGAAAAACTACTGGTTCTGAAAAAGTGACCATTATAAAGTCATTGATAAATATCATTTAGACAGCTTTCCAGAAATGTTGTAAAAATTTTAACTATAGCATTAGAGTTGTTCATTCACTGAACACTTATAATAAATGAGTATTCTAATTATTAAAAATAACCTATATATGATAAATAATTTCATTTTAATTTACATTTTTGTTCAGTAACAATATTGAACATTTTTCATACAATTATTCCTTTGTACCTTTTTATTATAAATTGTGGCTTTAAATAAATACAGACACAGTCATGCACTGCATAACCACATTTTAGTCAACACAGATGGCATGCATATTCAACTGTGGTCTTGTAAGATTATGATGCAATATTTTTACCATATTTTTTCTTTGTTTAGATATATTTAGATACACAAATACTTACCATTGTGTTACAATTGCCTCCAGTGCTCAGCACAGTAACATGCTGTACAGGTTTGTAGCCCAGGAGCAATAGGCTATACCATAGAGCCTAGGTGTGTAGTAGGCTATACCATCTAGATTTATGTAAGCACGTAAGTATATGATACTTATGTATATACTTAAATATATGGTATTCACACGATAGAAAGTTACTTAACAATGCATTTCTCAGAACTGTCATTAAGTGATGCATGACTGTATTTGATTTTTTATTCTAAACTTTTTGTTTTACTTGCATTCATTCAGGCTTCTTGGCATTTCTAATTGATACAGTATATCTAACAAATGGTCTGTTTTTCTCTAGATGACTGTAAGATAGATAGCAAGCCTTCTGAGAAATAACATCCACAGACTAAAGGGAAAGTTATCATAGCCGAGAAGCATTAAAAGATGCCCAGTTCCAATTAAGCTAAATGCATAACATATTTACAGGTATATTATCGTGCCATTTATTGTACCGTGTTTTTCCCCTGGCCTGAGATCACAATGCATAAAGTAGGATGGAGAACAAGTGGAGGCAGCAGAACTTGCTGTAGATCAAATTAAAGGGACTTTGGATGAGCCAACTGGTCATGCATTGCTGCTTCTTCATTTATACTCATTTACTCACTTTCCATTTCCAGGAACTAAGAACTCAACTTTTATTTTTATTTTCTCATATAATTTTTTCTGCTAAATCTGTTTTCATCATGGCCACACGTATGGGATTTCATTAGAAAATTCTTTTTTTAATAAGGCACAGATAAATCAGCTAGTCTTTATCTAAATAGTTTTTCATCCCACTTCTCAAGATTTCACCATTTCCCCTAGGTACAGGTGTAGTTTCATCAATTAATATAGTGCATTTTGCTCAGCCCTCCCCAGACGTAACTGTAAGTGCTCATTTAACATTATAACAAAGGGCCATGCTGTGTACCAAGTTATTCATCCCATTTTGAAAGTTGTACAAATAGAAAAATCACAAAGAATCTATTCTGAAAAATAAGTTAATTAGATTGATTTTCAAATATTGAACTAGTTTGACATTGCCAAGATAAATCCAAATAGCTCCCGATACATTATCCGTTTCATATATATATATAGCTGGGCTCAAATTGAGTATTTTTGTGTAGGTTGATCTGTAGTTTTCTTTTCTGGAAATGTATTTCTCTTGATAGAGTACCAGTGTAATGCTTGCCTAATACTTCCATTTTCTGGAAGAATTTGAGTAATATAAGTATTATTTTCTCTTTATATGTTTGGTAAAATGCACCAAAAATATCATCTGAGCCAATTTTCTTTGCTGGAAGATTATTAAATATGAATTCAGGTTTTTTAATAGAGACAGGACAGTCCAGTTTTCTATTTCTTAATTAGGAAAATTTACTATTTTGTGTCTTTCTCGAAATTTTCCATTTACCTAAGTTGTAAATGTTATGGAAATAAAATTGTTGGCAATATTTTCTTATTATCCTTTTAATATCTGTATGATGAAGTTTTTGCTTTCATTCTTGATACTGGGTGTATTTTTTCTTGGTTAGTCTAGCTAGAGTTTTCCAACTTTATTTTTTCAAAGAACTACCTTCTAATTTCAGTGATTTACTTTATTTTTCTGTTTGCAATTTCATTATTCTTTTTTCAGTATCATTATTATTTCTTTTTTCTGCTTGCTAGGGGTTTAATTACTCTTTGTTTTCTAGTTTCTTAAGGGGAAATGTTGATCATGTATTTGAGACTCTCATTGTTTTCTTATACTATAAAGTTCCAAATCAATGCATCCTGTCAACTTTGATACAATGTTGGATTATATAATAAGCGTATGCTTAACCTTCTAAGAACTTTCAAACTGTGTACATTTTTATCCAGCTCAAATCATTTTCTAATTTCCCTACTGACTTCCTCTTGAAACCATAAATTATTTAGGTGTGTGTTGCTTAATTTCCAAATATTTGGTAATTTTTCATGTATCTTTCTATTATTGATTCTTACAACATACACCTCCATTTCCAACTTCCTTATTTTATGCTAATATTGTAATATTTTTGCTTTTAAATATGCTATAAACATATAATATATTTGGTATTCATTTAAATCAAATTTTTCTACTTTTAAAAATATAGATCCAAGTTCCTATCATGTATTATATATTCCTTCTGCCTGAAAAAATTCCTTTCATACTACTTGTAGTACAGCTATATATAGTATATATAAGTAACTATATTTTATTTGTGTAAAGTATTTTCTATATAGGATGAAAAGAAGTAGTTAGAATAATTGATTACTGCTAATGCTAAATGTATTATTAACATAGTGGCGCACCTACAGCACAGAGTGTTAGTTGAATCAGTTATGAAAGTATATATTTTATAAGGATGTGATACTTGATTATTGATCAGAAAAATATATCTCATAGACACTAATCATAGTTTACAACTGATGTCCATGAAGTTTTTAATTTTTCAGGGATTTGGAGCACTTTATGGACAGTATTCACAATTCAAGTTTTGACTTAATGTTCTACCAGATGTAAGCTTTTCTAAAAAAAAAAAAGCAATAAAAGAAAGAAAGAGAAAGAGATGGTGTCAATTATCTACTGTGCTACTATAGGAAATCTAGTTATTTTAAGCACATTCTTCAATTTGAGAACTGACTTCACTTTTCTTCTTCCAAACAACTTCAGATTTAGAAGGCTCCAGCTCATTAAGTATTTTTAAATGTTATCCAGTTGAAAAGAGGCCAATCTCACAAGTAACTTCTGGGTAACTGAACAATTTGATTCAGATTTTACCTCCTCCAGATAGTTCCTGTTGAGATTTCTGTACTGAAACTTATTTAAAGTGAATAAGTAATAAGAATTCCAGTTATTCTAGATTGCTCTCTTTTGCTTGCATATAAGGATGCTTTTATAACTGGTCTCTAGGCAGGATATAATTTCTATTTCCTTTAATATGTCATTTTTCTTCTTATAATTCTGTATTAATAACCTAAATCTGGAAAACATTTCAGAAAGGAGATACCTATTTGATTTTACCTTTAATAGTGCTTAACACAATGGATCCGAAACACACAAAGAATAATATTTTATATTTTCTTTAACAGCAAAGCAATAAATGTTGCCTTTAAATAAATTATGGAAATTTTGTGTTTGTAATCCTAGATCGAAATCCACAGATGATTAAATGACACAACCAAAATCTCAATTAACCTATGGTGTGAGATTGCAGAGTAAAATAAATATTCTTTACATTTTTTCCACTTTTAAAGCAATGAAAACAATGGGAATGAGAAATCAAAATAGAAACTGCATCTTTGATGACACTAGAAGACACTTTTGTTCCTGACTTATAATGAGAATGAAAGATAATGATAATAAGAAAAAATGGACAAAAATGAGAAAGGACTCTCAGAGACACTGAATCTCATGACACCCAGAATTTCCAAAGGTGATTTAATAAATCAGCCAGGAAAAATATGTATTTGCCTTATTCCAATATGCAAATTCTACAAAGATTATAGATAAAATACTTATTAAAAAGAAATAAAATATAAGTCATATGTAATTATTCCATAATAATCAACTAGGCAAGATCTTTTAAAGTCAATCAAAAAATAAAATAATGTAAAAAACATTATTTAAAAAGTATCCTTGTCAAAAGACAAAACTAATACTGGGAAAAATACTGGAGAATTATTGGGGACAAAAGAAATGCTGAGGAAAAGTAATAAGACAGAAGAAAAGCTTATTATTTTAATTTGAAATTTGAAAAGCTTATTGAAAAGCTTATTATTTTAATTTGAAATTATTTTAATTTGAATTTTTAAGTGGCAAATCATCAAATTAAATATTAGCAAAAACACAAATACCGAGATAATGGGAAAAATAAAAACTTAGATTTCACATGTAGATTCAAATTTACTAAAAATTAAAGAAATACAAAAAACATATCTTTTTTACCCACCAAATTGGCAATAAAGATAAACACTAAAAATGCTCCCACAAAAAATCATTTTGTCTTTTGTTAGCTGGGGTATGAGTGTCACTAGACACATATAACAGAATATTTTTTGTCTATTTGTCCAAAGATGTTAATTAGTGAAAATAACAAATATTGAAGCTTGATGTATTTTTGATATTATGTCAAAGGTTAGGAACTCTGGTGCACTGTTCTTTTTAGTTTAATTTTTTAAAAATAATTAAAGAGGAACCAATGTACAATCAGAATATTTTCTTAAAATTGAGCAAAGTGGATTTTACACACTTCATTTAAGATGCACATTTTATTTTCAGATAAATTCTCATTCTAATTTAAATAATCTTTGTTGCAATTTTATTCATAAAAATATGAGATCTTCCCCACCTCAGCCATAAATAATAAAATTTCCCCATGTCCTTTAAAATTATTTTGGAAAAATTCTTTCTGTATTATTGTATATTGTTTATTTCATTTATTATATCACAAAAGTTAATCTCTGAGATAATATTGAGGTTGATTGAAAAAAAAAAACAATGCATTTGAGAGACACGGTACAGATTTACCAACCAACTTGTTCAGTGAACCTCTTATCTGGGCTCAAGTTCTATTAAATTGACCAGAAGAGACTAATGACAAGGGTCTAAAAGACAAATTTAAGACTAAAGATCCAGAATTCAATCAATTTCCTGGAGTGCTGAAGAGTTGTTGGGGCTCAAGATCTGTATCAGTTAATGAATGTTCCATTGGATCTCAAGTAAGATGGCAAATTTCAATTTACTGCTACTTACTCAGGCAGAGGCAGCCTTTCAGGGGTAGGAAACTTCACCTGAGTCTCTTTCATCTCTATGAGCTCCAGCTCTGAATTCTGTGTTACGGCCATTCAATAACATCTCCTTTCATCCATGCTGTCTAGAAATATTTTTAATAAAAAGCATCTTAGTGTATGTACTTTACTTCTACATTTTAATAGGTTCAAGGGATGTCCCATTGAATTTATAGCTCCTTTAACTTTCAGTTGCTCTGATTATTCAGCTGATTAACTTTCCCTTGTCCTTGTTGACATATATAATGGATGCTTCACTAAGCAGCTATATAAGCAAAATTTATAACTCACCATGATAATTAATACCTGATTAGTATTGTCCAACATTGTAGAAAAATTTAACTTATACTGACTTTATTTTATGAAGCAAAGAAGATAGGTATTATCCTGAGAGAGAATTTTGAGTTATTGAATTATAAGCAAAGTATTTTTTCCTAATTTTTTCAGACAGATGAACTCAGGGATTAAGTGAAGAAGGGGAGAGAGTATTTAATCAGATAGAATACAATTAAGAAAAATAATTGGTTGCAAACAGAGCAGCTTATATTTCACAAAACTGAAAATGTTTTGAGGACAGGACTGGGTGTTATTCTTCTTTGTATCTGCAAAACCTACACAGTGACTGATCTTTTAAAAAACCATTAGTCAACATATTATATTTATTATTTTATTGAAGGAAACTATTACAGACTCACTAAATAAATCAATACATGTGTCAGTTTTCTTTCAAGTTTAATAGCACTTAACTATCTTCCACATTGGTTCAAAAGCATTAGTGCAACCAAAAGCACTCTTGAGTTAGACCTGCAGTTTAGTGCATTGCTACCAATCCCCTGTCTGCACTGGGATAGGATGCTCAATTCTTGGGGTATTTATTTTCTCGTCTGTAACCTGAGATGTTCCACTCATTCTTTAATATACTGTAATAAATTTACCTCAAGAAATCTCATAAACGACACAGACAAGTTGTTTCATAAGAGCTTTAATTTTTAGCTGGCATTCTGTGTTCTTCTTTCCCCTCAGATATGTGGGTTTTCTTTCAAAAATGTGGAAAAGAGTAAACGCACACCATGTCTTCACTCAGCATAGTCTTTACAGAGTGTTAACTTCCTACCTAATTGTTAAGACATGAACTTTGCCAACAGCTAGAAGCAATGTCTACATAAATTCTTCAGTATAGTGAAAGGGTCAAAACCATTAAATAATTCCACTGGCTAGAAAAGATCATGACAGCTATGAAAGTATCTTTTTTTCCCCTCCCATGTCCTGCGAGAACCAATCAAAAATGATCTATGTTTTTTAAAAAATACTTCTTTTAATCATTTATTATTTTTAGCTGGCCTGCGCATCTCTAACAGCAACATATAAAAACTAAACTTTAGCCCAATTATGATGAATATAAGTGATAGATCAACAGTTTTGCCTCCTACATACAGAAGAAATTTGTGAGCAAAGTGACACCAGAATTAATGAAGGCTATCTGCAATTTTTTCTCACCTGTGCAATAAACTCTTTGAAAAGTTTACCACTGGCACAAAGGGGGAAAAAAACTTACAAGTATTTTGTTATCTATGGAATTTAATGTCATTTTTGTATGACTGAACTTATTTTGACCAGTAGCAATGAATCCAGTTTGCATCTTATAGATGGGCAGATTATTTACCTGAGTAAGCTGCTTAGCTTAAGTTATATTTCTAGACTTTTTCACTTAGACCATTGGTATTTCCAAGTCTTGTCCAGTGACAATAATAAAACATTTATTTGTAGTTACCTCTGACACTTCTTTGGATTTCTTATATCATTCAACACCATCCTCTTGTAATGAATTACTTATTTAGTTTATCATAAACCACATTCAGAAAATCTTCCTTCTTCATTAAACTTCAACTCACTGCTGTACAGCTAATTTGCTATGCCCTTCCAAAGACAAGTATGGACACAATTTTAGTAACTGAATTTTTTTGTTTAGATAATCAACCACTAAATATTGCAATTCATTCAATTAATAATTTATACTATTTTTATGGTATTCTTAGATTTTCATTCTGTTGCCTATGAAATGTGAATGGTGAGCTAAAACATAGTAGAAAATATGCTAATAATCATTTAACATTGCTATAATAAGTCTCATAAGTTTTTCAAAAAAGTTTGACTTGAATAAGGTAGAATAATATCAACTTGTATTACAGAGTTCAAAGAAATGTCATTTCTTCCTTTCATGATTGTTTTGTCTTCCCTTGCTATCTGAAAATGGTACTAATAACACTAACTTTTTCTTTATAATCAGAATTCATCCAGAATTAACAACTTGGTACCAATAGCAGTTGTGTATTTGCAATTATTTTATTATAGTAACATAAAACTTCGTAAGTGGAAAACATGTAAGAAACTACTATACCAAATTCCCTTATTTTACTCAAGAAGACACAGAGACCTGGAGAGCTTTAAATAATTTCCGTTTAGGCATTTGAAGTAGAGGCAGGGTAAGGTCAAGAACTTTGGCTTATAATCCTTGATTCAATGCTTATATTAATCCTTTTTCACTAGACAGCCTCTTTGTCCTCTAGCATTATTTCTCTTTGCACACATCCTATATCTATTATGAAGTATTCCTATTTATCATATTGTCTTTATATCTTTAGAAAGTATTGTTTTTCAACTTTCTTAAAGTTAAATATAAATCAACTTCCTGAATTATTGCCATGATGTTAGCAGAAAACTGACTTTATGAAAAAGTTACAATTAAATATACATAAAGAAAATGTATATATCCATCCACTAATAGCAAGAGCAGAGTAGTATAAGAGTCTGGTCAATGGAAAATCAAGCCCAGTAATTCTCTTAGATATGTTCAAGTTTTGAATAATTTTTCTGACATTTATCCACTAGTCAATGCATCGAATATTCCTCTCTACAGGTCTTTTTAAAAAATTCATTCATTTAATCAAATCTATTATGAAACTTGTGCTTTTTGCAAAGAGATTACAATGAAAATATTAGGCTAATGATTTGGACTTTACTCCTTTTAAATGTAATCGGCTTTAAAGTCCCCCGCAGCCCCCACCCCATAGAAACATGAAAGTACTTCAGTGTGAGTGTTGGCCGTGTCCACTGTTGTGAGTTCAAGATCACTTTAAATATTTAAAGAAACAGTGGATCAGATCTAATTGAAATCTATTACGCTGAGGATATGTAAGAGCCAATGTTGCTATAGTTCTAAGACTGGATTCGGATTCCTACATAAGAAGTATTACTTTGCCATTTTGGAGTGGAATAAAGTAGAAAATAAGTATGAAAGCAAATTTTAAATTTTGACCTAATTTTGGCTTTTGTGGAGTATGTTAGGTCCTATTTATCCAATTCAGGTTAAGGAGAAAAGGGAGCAAGAACCACGTTGACACAGTGGTAATGCCTTAGACACGAGGAAGTGGTACACATTCACAGTATAGCACCTAGAATGTTACTCATATTAGACACAAGTTTGGATCTGAAATAGCGATTTCACCATTTTCTAATTCTCACATTGGCCCAAGCAACAGTAATTTAGAAAGGGAGATTTGCACGTGGCTGAATTTCCTCCATTATCTGGAGCAGATTGATGTAATTAACCTGTGGAAAGAGAAATTAATAGTGATGTCATCTAATCTTGTACACACAGGTTGGCAAGCCTGTACTCTACCTTTATTCTAATAAAGAGAGCTTCATGAACATTCTACACTCAGCTGTTGCTGGTATCTTTATCATTGATATATAGAGTATTTGTGCTACAAGGAATTCTACAAATTTTTTTTAATAAACAATCTTAGTACAGAACACAAGAAAATTGATCAGTGTCTTCCCAGGAATCAATAAATTGAACACAATAAAAACTCAACTACTAACTTTTTGGAAGCATAAATGATTAATATGAGCTAAGTTAAAGGACTTTGATGATAGTCTACATCTATCACATTCTGTTGATAATTACAGATGATATTTTTGCATTTAAATATTTTTGTCTTTGTACTCCCATATTATAGCCAGGTATTTTCATATAATGCTTTTATTTTACAATTATAACTTAAGGATTATGTCTTACCCATTATTTATACCTAGTATTTAGTGTGGTGCTCAAAAAACGAAACTCAATTAATGTTTGTGAATATCATGTAAAGTAGATTGTCCTAAACAATCTTTTGGAGCCTGAAAAACATCATAAGTTGCAAATATTTCCATTAAGTAGCACAGAAGAACATTCCTCTCATTCAAACAGTAAACATTTTGGTTTTTGTCCATCCTCTCAAATTCATGATTTTATGAAATAGAAAGACATTTTAGCACTAGTGGTGATGATGGTATGAGCATATTAGGATATAATGATGATTTATTCTGCTAAAAAAAAAAGAAACCTGTTCCAAAATCAGGACTTCGATTGAATTTCTCAAGAAAAACTCCTCATTGGCCCCAAATGACAGAATATTTGTTATTTTCCTCTGACCATTGGCAATAATATATCCTTGGCACAAAGGTTGCTCTAATCTAACACTAATTTCAAATAAAGGAAAATGAGATGAATCAAAGTTGAGGGGGAAGTTCAAAATGTTATAACATGTCATTTCCTTTCACTTAGATATGCTGTATTTCTCTAAAAAGAGGAATATATTACTGGTCAAAAGACAAGTAATTATTATAATGACAGTTCTGACTTTATTGTCAAATGATTAGAGGAAATGTTTTTGAAAGTATCGTTATCATAATAAAGCTGAAAATCAAGCAATTAATAATGCCAACACATGATAAATGCTATTATCCATCTAGAATCCTTCTTTGAAGTATCTTTTTCTATTTGTACTGTCTATTTGTTGAGATTTGAAAGTCCAGATAGATTATTTTTCTGAAAAACTAAATGTGATATGCTTTTATTATTATTTAAAAATTAGTAGAAACTGCTTTGTTGGTTCCCATAGAAATATTTTTCAAGGAAATAAAAAATTATACAGGGTCTTCAGGATTCTTTCATATGACTTTTTTTTAATCTCTTATTGAATGACATCCTGTAGACTCAAATGTCTTTCTCTTAGTGCCTTTCCTTGTCAGATTTTCTGCCTGGGGGATTCGTATTGTTTAAGGTTCCCTGTGAAACAATGAACTCTATTAAGACTTGGCTCTTACTCTAATCTACAGTGTTTATCATGGTTTTCACTTCTCAAGAGCCGACACAACTCAGGGGTCAATGCCTTGTAATCCTTATTCTCCAATTCTCTAACATCCCTGTTGCCAAAGAGATCAATTGACTGATGAAGAACATTGTCGTTTGATTTTTTAAGAGCTTGGTTGTGTGAAAAACATCATCACTGTTCTGCAAGCTTCGCTGGATGTCCTCCCAACTGTTAGGTGCCTGTTTACCTTTATCACTCTGCTCAGATGTGTCACTCATGGCTGGTGCTCCCTTTCAGGAAGCAGTCAAAAATATGTAAACACAACGTGCTAGTTTTTTTCACCAATTTCTCCTCTCAAAGAAAAAAGAATACACTTTTCTCCTCTGACTATAGTCAAATTTATGTTCTTGCTCAAACAGCTATTCTGGATCAATTAACCTTCAATTACCCTGACAAAATACTGTGTTTGTACTTTAGCATATGATAAAAGGGAGCATTTATATGTGACAGAAGGTCTTATTTGAGGGATGCCAGTTATAAAGTTTAGGAACTTTAAATTGAGTGGCCTAAAAGTGAAAAAATACATATGTTGAAGTAAAATGAATGCTTATAGCCAAACATAAAATTAATTATGTTAGCTTAAGGAAACATGTAGCTAAGATGGTCTCAACGTTCATCCCCCTCAGCTTAACTAAACTTTAGACAGGTTTCCTTCTGACCTCCTTTTTTCTTAGAGCATTCACTTTAGAAAACTTGCAATTGTGAATTCTTTCTCTGCTCTTTTGAAATGTAAATTTCCTACCTTATTCTTGCCAGTTATATAACCCAGGAATATCTTGGTCAAGGATCTAGGAGCCATCCCTTTCTAATGCAATTATCAAGAAAGAGAGTGCCCCTGTCTCCTAGTCTCTGTAGGAGGGTGGGAGCCTAACTTCCATAAGCACCATTTAGCACTCCAGCACATAAAATTCTCCTTTGTATTTCAGTGGAGTTCAGTTTAACCTCTCTCTCCTAGTTTAATAGTCTTGACTCCTAATCCAATAGTCTTGAATAAAGTCTTTCTTGCCTCTTTAACTTGTCCAGTATAATTTTTCTTTGAAACATGTATGCAATCAGTGTTACATTAACAATTGCTCAAGATCATACTCATTAAAAGTCTTGTATTCTCTAGGCCCATAGAACATTGAGGCAAAGTCTGTATTTTTGCTGAAGAGCAGGGAGGCACTTAATTTAGGGCAGCTACATCACTGATTTAAGACATTCTGCTGAACGTCCTTCTGTATTGATCAGCACCAGTCTTAGGAGTGACCAAGGAGTCCACATCAGGTATGGGCCAAGGGAGAGGCTCACTTTCAGCTCTGCAGAGCCTTTCTTACCTTACGTACCTCAAAGAAAAAACTTGCAATTACTTGATCAGAAACCTTGAACAATGAAAAAGAGGGTTGGCTCTCCAGAGGGGAAAATGAAGGGGATCTGAAAAGTACTGATGTGTGAATCAGACTTATCTCTATCACTTGTGGATGTCTCAGTGTTCTAGGGAGTATGTTGCTGGACTTCAGGTCATTAAAGAATTAAAATCTTAAGATTTACTATGATACTGTAAACTTTTATTTCTCAAAGAAATGCTACTTAAGAAATTCTTTCAGAGTCCTGATTATCACCAGCTAAGTTGATTAGCCTCTGCTGTAGTGTTTGGGTTAAAGTATCAGAGGCAATATGGCAAACCAAAGTTTGATTCTAAGGCCAAATTCTATATATAACTGCCAAGACAATAGTGAAAGAGTGAAGTGAAAATATTTGGTTGAAAAAAATTGGGTAAATCTGCAACAAAGAGGAATAGGAAGGTATACAATATTGACCTGCTGACAGAGTCAGTATTATAAAGATACCAATTCTCTAGAAAATAATTTGTAAATTCTATGTAATACTAAATAAATTTCTAATGGAATTTCATGAAAGATGACAAGCTTCACCCAAAATTCATGTAGAAAATTGAAAGGCAAGAAGAACCTGGAAAATTTTGAAAACAACATATTAGTCTACCAAATACCAAAAATATATATATATATTATAAATCTGTAGTTTTTAAAGCATGGTGGTATTGTCCTCAGGACAGAATCATAGATCAATGAAACAGAATAGGGCCAAGAAGCAGACTTCTGTACATAGCAACCTGATGTGTGATAGAGACCACATCACACATGAATCAGAAAATGAGAAGCTGTTAATAATTCTGGGATATATAGTTATTTATCTGAGAAATAAATAAATAAATTTAAATCATTACCTCACAATATATCCATTAATAAGAAATAATATTGCTAAGGAATTTTTTAATTTTTCAAGAGAAATGCAGCAGTATTTGTTATATATCAAACAGATATTTCATGTATTTTATCCAGGGCAAACTTGGATATGAGAATCTAATAGGAGGTAATGACCTTCCTATAAAGAAAATTGACCTCTCCACTTATATAAGCAACATAATTACTTCCTTCCTCTTTGATTTAAAACATCTAATTATGATGGTTAATAATTTCACAAGATTCACTGATCTAGTGCATGAAGAACACTATGTAAGAATATAATAATGGAAACCCTCACAGATTAGCTTTTTGTTGATTCTCGCACATCTACATGATGATTAAGCCATCTGAGCCAAGTCCTCTGAAGCAAGTCTGCTGCTCATTAAACCACATAAAGATCCAATTAAACAAATTTGCTTTTTATTTTCATTTTATCTGCATTTTATAAAATATATGTGATGTTGTATATCATATTGAGATAATATTTTCTAACATGAATATTAAGCGATGTGAACAAAGAATGAAAGCAGTTAACAAATTGACCAAAAATAAGTATTACAGAAGTAGAAATTAATATATACTGGGAAAATATAATTATATTTATAGGTAATCTTATACATGAAAATTACATTGATTCTGAGTAAGAAATCACTCTAGTTGTGTTTATAAGAGAAAATATTAAGTGTTTCTATTTACTATATACCTTCTCACTTTGCAGTTATAGCCAATGCTATTAACATATGTGGAACTGTTAAAAGCTTTCATTAATTTGTCTGACAATAAAGACTATAGGGAGTAAGAATGTTTTGTTTCCTTTACCAAAAAAAAAAAAAGAAAGAAAGAAAAAAACCCACAACTGTACAAATAGAATAAAATTAATCAAATATTTAAATTACTGTCTCACTTTAGAAGAGGGAGAAACATGAAGGCAAAGTTATAATAGCATGTCTTTCAATACAAGTAGAAATTTATTGGATATGCAGTTTAATAACAAATGACGCTGATATTAGTCTGAAAGATGTGATAGTAAATCATCGAGTCATTTAATTTGAATGTGTCATGATTAATGGCCTTAGAAAAATGTTTATCTAAGGCATATATTACTTTAGGTGGCTTTAATGCATTTAATTTGATAAGACCTTTTGATTAACTTATAATTTATATCTTTTAAAATCAATTCCAAATAGTTTTTTAAATCCAAATAAATTGTAATTATGTGGAAATCAATAGACAATCTACAACAAACAAATGGTATATCAATATATACTTGTGTTATTGTGTGGGCTCTTGATTTTTGTTAATTAACAATAAATTTGAATGTGAATATTTGGTTCAGTATATAAGATATCTCAGCACCTATGATTTAGGACTCAGAACTCTTTTGAATAAACTATCCAGTCTGTTGACATTGTTTTTAACATAATCGGTGATGATCTATAATCAGCCTAGGCCTTGGAATACTGAAGAAAACTTTTAAAAGAAATAAGATAATATACAGCACTATAGAACCACATAGAACTTCAAAATTTGTGGAATGCTGAAAGTTAGCATAGAAGTTTGGGTGAAAACAATAGGATTGATTAAAAATCTCCTAAGAAGCAGTTAGATCTCCATATCGCCTTCAGATCCTTTGTGGCAGAGTGACATGTTGCATCTTACCAGACAGAAAGCAAGAAAGTAAAGCACAGTGTGTCTATAATGGAGGACACTAGGCATTGTGGGAATATGGTACTCCAAAGAGGGGTAAGTGAGAGTTTCTATGCACCATGTTAACCTACTTAGCTCCCAGAAAGGAGTAGAACATTTTGAACCTGAAATATTCTTCCCTGAGAAATCTGACCAGCTGTAGTAAAGTTCATGGTTAATCAGTTGCACTCATGTGTATTCTAATAAGCTTCTTAACACCTATTCATAAGTATGAAGAGAGAACCAACGATCACCAGACATTCGAGAAAAACCTCTTCTATGAAAGAGAGCCAAAGAAACAAATATAAAAAAGCAACTCGAGGAGAAAGATTATGCAAGTTGAAATAAACTTTCTTAAAAAATCACTAATTAAAGAAAAAGAAAGAACAACAGAAAGAGAGAAGATTTTTCATCATTGAAACAACAATAGGAAACCATTAAAATACTTAAAAACAAAAAAGTGCTCTTGGAAATTAAAAATGAGAAAACAGAAATGACAAATTCAAATGCATAGGGAGAAAGATGAATTTGAAAAATCTTTCAGAAAGTAAAGTAACTTTTTTTGTATGTGCGTTCCAGTAAACTTAACCAAAACACACTGATTGTCTGGCTCTGTAGATAAAAACATACATATATCACTGCATACCCATCAGAAAACTCCAAAACACTGGAGATAAAGAAACTATACTGCAATTCTCCAGAGAGAGAGAATTTAACCATAGAAGAATACAATCAGAAAATAAGCTCTCAGTATTATTGCATAGCTAATTTATGTTACACAGAATAATCTTACTGTTAGGATTTGAATTAAAAATCTAATAAAACTTTTCTGTCTTTGTCTTCTATGTAGGACTTGTTGCTATTTGGGTCACCTGGTTAGAATTCCACAATCTATTCTGATTCCTGTAGAATGACACGTGGCATTGAATGATGCTAATGAGTCTACTAGTCAAGCAAAGCTAGTGGAAAAGATACAGCAGAATGACAAGGAGAAAAAAAATTCAGATACAGGAGTCTAGACTGGAGGAGAAATTTCCTTTAATATTAACATTTTGCTTCAATTCCTTGAAAGTGTCCTCAACCATTTGGATGAGTTTTAAATTTCTCTGTGTAAGAAAAAATGTTCTGAAATATTCAAGGGGAAATGGCATGTTTAAGTTTCCATGAATATCTGTGCAAAAAAGAAATAAATAAAGGGAATAAGAAAGGAGTAAGTGTGAAGAAAGTAAGATAATTTATTTTTCATAATGAAATTATATTTTCTTTCTTCCTAATTTTACTCTTGCACTCCTATCACAGGACAACCAAGAGAAAATTCTAGATTGTTTCCAAATCTCTAAGCTTCTAACCCCAAAATGTACAAAATATACAAGTAATAAAATCATTATTCTATTTTCACAATTATATAACAAAATGGTTTAACCAGCTTTGTGCAAACTTTCATTTTGTTTGTTTCTCATTTAAAATTACTAAAGTGTTTTTTAACTTAAAAAATACATAAATTGGCTGAATTAGGGAAACAGGAATTTGGTAGAATATAATTCAAAAATCTAACCATCTTGTAAAACTGTGTAAACTATGCCATTTTCAAGTCTCCATGCTATGTTTAATGCTCAAGTTCTGGTAACCCCTCTTACCTCAAAATGTCTTTGGAGACAGGGTCCTTACCAAGGTAATTAAGTAAAAATGAGGTTTTTAGAGTGAGCCCTATTCCAATATGACTGATGTTCTTATAAAAAGAGGAAATTTGGACACAGACATGAGCAGAGAGAAGTTGATGTGAAGATGTAGGAATAACAGCTCTCTATAAGCAGAGGAGAAACAAATCCTTCTATCGTGGCCCTTAAAGGAACCAACCCTGCTGACACTTTGATCTTACACTTCCAGCGTCAGAACTGGGAGAAAATATATCTCTGCTGTTTAAGCTACCCAGTCAGTGGCACCACATTATGACAGTCCTCATAAATTAATATAATAGTTAATTGATCTTTGACAAAGGAGCAAAGGCAATTTAATGGAGGACGGATATTCTTTTCAACAAATGGTGCTGGAAAACTTAGATGTCAATATGCAAAATAATGAATCTGATCCAAACCTTACACTTTACACAAAAAGTAATTCAAAATGAATCCTAACATAAGTGTGAAATGCACAACTGTAAAATTTTTTGAAAAATAGTAGGAGGAAATGTATATGACCTTGGGTTTAATATTATATTTTCTAAACAAAATACCAAAACATAAAATTTAAGGGAAAAAAAATTCTGATTTTTGGTTTTATTAAAATTAAAGAACTTGTTCTGACAAAGACTCTATTAAGAGAATGAAAATATCAGTCACAGAATGGGTAAAAATACAAAAAAAGCACATATCTGATAAAGGACTTATATTCAAAATATACAAACAATTCTTAAACCTCAACAATAAGTAAATAAAGAAACCTAATTTTAAAATGGACAAAGATCTGAACAAAGATTTCATCAATGAAAATATACAGATGGCAAATAAGGATATGAAAAGATGCATGATATATATCATTAGGGGACTGCGAATTAAAACAATGATAAGATGCCTTGTTAATATGACTAAAATCAAAATCACTGACACCACCAACTGCTGCCAAGTATGCTGAGCAAACAGAATCTCTTATTTATTGCCAGTGGGAATGAAAAACGGTACAGTCACTCCAGAAAAAAGTTTGACAATTTCTTCTAAAACTTAATATAGTCTTACCATATGACCTAGCAATCACTGTCCTAGGATTTTACCCAGATGATTTGAAAACTTATGTCCATACAAAAATTTGCACAGGAATGTTTATAGAGGCTTTATTTGTAATAACCCAAATATGGAAGTAACCAAGATATCCTTCAATAGTTGAAAAAATATCAAAATGTGTTGTATCCATATAATGGAATATTATTAGCAGTAAAGACAAATGAACCAGCAAGCCATGAAAAGGCATGGAAAAAAACTTCAATGCCTATTACTAAGTGCATATGCCAATCTAAAAAGCTACATATCATGTGATTCCAATTATATCATATTCTGGAAAGGGTAAAACTAAACAGACAGCAGACAGAGCAGTGGTTGCCAGAGATTCAATATACAGTGGGGGAAGGGTGAAATAGGTGGAGCACACGGAATTTTCAGGACAATGAAACTATTTTATATGATACTGTGATACTGAATAAAAGACATTAGGCATTTGTAAAAACTCATTGGAATTAAGCATGAAGACTAAACCTTAATGAATGCACATTTTTTAAAAAATCATTTATGAGATTAGAAGATTTCAGGATGGAATGCAGAATGTAACAAAATAACCTAAATGTATTACAAATGTGTGAAACAGCCTCACTGAATTGGATAAAAGAATATGTTGCTGGCCTAAGTAACTTTGGAAATCAGGGGAGTCTGTAACCCTAAAGGCAAAAAGAACTATACATAAGCACTGTACTCTATTGCTACAGTTAATTCCCATAAGGCTAACCCTAAGTATAAAATAAACATCCATGAGTCCGTACTAATATAAATAAATGATTAAATAAATAAATAAGTGGGAGAGAATAGACAAGTCTCCTTGAGAGAGAATTCCAAATAATTTATGTAGACATTCCCCTTTTAAGAGGTACATCATAATTTCCCAGCAGAATGATGGTTACCAAAGGCTGGGAAGGGGAGTGGAGAGTATGGGCGGGGTGGTTAATGGGTACAAAGGTACAGTTAGCTAGAAGAATATCTGGTGTTTGGAAGCACAATGTGGTGACTATAGTTAACAATAATTTACTGTGTATTTCAAAACTACTAGAAGAGTAGAACTGAATGTTCCTAACACAAAGAAATGATAAATGCTTGAAGTGTTGGATACACCGATTACCCTGATTTGATCATTACACCTTGTATACGTGTAACAAAATCTCATACGTACCCCGTAAATACATACAAATATTATGTATCCATAAAAATTAAAACTAAAAATGTTAAAAATAAAAATGATAATTAAAGATGATAAGAGGATAAGTAACTATACCACTATATTCGAAAACTTAGGACAAATTTAAAAATAAGTATAAAACCAAGCAAAACTAAACAAGATTACACAGAAATGAGGACATATATTGAAGACACATTCATATTGCTTATAAATGAAGACATAGGGGATTCAACCACAAAAATATCTAGCAGAGAATATCATCACAAAATCAGGATAATGTCATCTTGAAAAGAGGGGGAATAGTATCACAAGGAGAGGAGTGGGTTTTGTTTCTTGATACAGGTGGTGATAATGTGTTCTTTTAATTATTCTTATTTTTATGTATTTATTCTTAGTTACTCTTTATACTATATGTATAGGTTTTATCTATGTGTATGATACAATATACAGTGCTGAGATTCAACAGCCTGGTTTAATTTGAAGTGACTGTGAAGAGGTCCAGCAGGAGGTTTCATATCCTTTTCTGAAGCTCAGAAGGGAGAGATGTGGCTGGGAACAGTATCTACTAACTGCTAGAGAAGCAGCTGCCTCAGCAATTGAGCCCTTCCCTATTTCCATATGTTACCCTAAAATAGTTTCTTGACAATTCTGTGCCCTAGTCCGGAGTGTGAAATCACTCAATTGATCAATAGGTTTTGAAGAAATATTCTGCTCTTTAAATACATTTTTCCTTTAGATTTGTTCTGAAATAGCAACAAATAACAATCCCTCAAATAGCTTTGAATGGGAGTACATAAAATTGTGAAAATTGATAATGCAATAATTATTGAGTATTTTAGTGAGTGATTTTTACACGTATACAATTATTTTGGTCCTAGTTTCAAAAAATTCATTCTCCCCTGAAAGAAATGTTTATTATTTTTTTACCAGATTCTGTTTTCTATTCAATTGGAAATGGAGAAAATAGTTGAAATGCTTTAAAGGAATATTCCTGTCACCATGCAATCATGATTTCCTTTGTACATGGTATTCATTTATTTCTGATAAAATAATTTTATTCACATCTTCAAGAGACAGTCAAAGATAAAAGTTTGGATGCAACACATTCATATAATTCTTTTAACAAGATAATCCTTCTGGAAGGCAGTCGTTTAATGTAGATTTCTGCAGACCTGCTCTGGTGAAAATTTGCTTTGTCATTGCTGTCGGGTGTTCTCTGCTTGTAGAGGTTCAATGTGGGAAGTGATTTCCTCCATGTATGTGCAGCAGTGAACAGCTCCTTCAAGACTTTGCTGTCCTCATTTCTTTTCTCACTGTTTAAAAGAAGACATGTTTGTTTCCATTCAGAAGCTTGACTGCCGATGAAAGGAAGGCACACTATGCTGCTCCTGCCTGGTCCAAGGTCTTGGATTCTTTTCTAGAAAGGCTCTTTATTAGAGAAAAAAGGAAAAGATAGAAATCAGAGCCATTTTTTTAATGCAGATTAGTCTCAGAAAATTGCCTTGGAATAATTCTTGATATACTTAACAGAGCTATTGTTTTTATTTCATGCATTCAATTACATTTTCATCCTAGATTCAGTATAAACCAATTTATGTGGCGGAGTGCAGTGGCTCACGTTTGTAATCCTAGCAGTCTGGGAGGCCGAGGCGGGTGGATTGTTTGATCTCAGGAATTCGAGACCAACCTGAACAAGAGCGAGACCCCATCTCTACTAAAAATAGAAAGAAATTATTTGGACAACTAAAAATATACAGAAAAAATTAGCCAGACATGGTAGCACATGCCGGTAGTCCCAGCTATTTGGGAGGCTGAGGCAGAAGGATTGCTTAAGCCCAGGAGTTTGAGGTTGCTGTGAGCTAGGTTGATGCCACGGCATTCTAGCCCAGGCAACAGAGCAAGACTCTGTCTCAAAAAACGACAGCAACAACAACAACAACAAAAAAACAAAACCAATTTGAGTTTTAGGAAATAGTTAAAGATTTTTGGGCAAAGATGTCCATGTCATGCATGTGTGTACAAACACATCCACACAAATCAACCCCAATATCTAAATTAAAAAAGGAAAAGTAAGATGGAAAATTCTGCAACCATTTTAAAGTTTGTGTATGCTTTTAAATTAATATTTATGGAAATTAATACATATGCACAAAGTATACACATATACTTCTCTGTGAATTATCACAAAGTAAGCACATTCATGAAACCACAACCACAAGAAAGTGAATATGAACCAGCATTTTTAACATAAAAATTTACCAACTTTACAGTCAGTTTAAATTTTATAATGCATATTTTATTTTTTTCTGGTTTTGTTGCTAATTTCTCTCTTTATGTTCCTTAATTTTGCTAGTTGATCAAATTAGTATTCATTTTTTTCTATCTCCCATGGAAATGTGGAATTTAGTTTGTTCCTTGCAATTCCATTATTGGTTACCTTGATTTTCTATGTATCATCGTCAAATGCATATATACTAAATGCGAGCTTGTTTGTCTTTTTGTTAACAATATAATCCAAGTGTCTGGCACATAGTAAAAAGTCAAGAAACATTTATAGAAATAATGAATATATCAGTATTATTAAATAAAGCCAAAATCCCAAATATTTTGCCTCATCCAAAGGCAAAATTTCCAGATTTCCTCTGGAATGCTTTTACTTCTCCATTTCTGCCACTATGCTTCTGCTGAGATAACTTTATACTTTTAATTTCAATCACTATTTTTCCTTGCATTATGTTTCTACTACATGAAGCATCCTCATGTACTGTTATATTACACCGTTCCAGTCATTTATCGTGATCCTTGTATATTTATCTTTCATTCGTATTTCTTCTCTACTTCATCTGTCCCACATTGAAGCGTTTTTTGATTTATTTATTATAAAACTTATTTGTGTATTTTCCTCTATGAGTGATATAGTCTCTAAATTCCTCCACAAGTAAACCTCTAACTCCTTCATTCTGGCTGGAAAATCATCTGTTGGCCAGAAATGGGATTTTTGAGTGGCAATAATTCTCTCTGAGAGTGTTCTTACTTCCAGTGTTGCTAACAAGAAGCCTGATGCCAAACTAACTTTGTTTCCCTTTTAAGAAACTTTCTTTAATCTAGAAGCTTATGACATCATTGCAATTACCGACTTCATGAAGTTCATCAAGATAAGCATCAATTCTGCTTAAGAGAAGAGATTGTCCTCTGCTTCAATTTTTAACTTTTCTTCTACAGTTTTCCTATTATTTTATTTTTCTTATGAATCCATTTTAATAAATCTTATATTTTTTCACTCATAAATTTCATTTCTGTTGTTTCTGAAATTTCAGTATTCAAAAATCATGGAATATTTTGTTTCCCAATAGTCTTGGTTGCTCCAATCAAATTTACTAATATGTTTTTTTCACTTACATAGTATCAACATACATTTGCCTTCTCCTGCAAGTCTATTGGAGTAGGAACTGGTGTTTTTCTAGTTTCTTCTTCTAGTTCCTGAGTACTCCTAGCTAAATACTTATTTTTCTTTGTCTATTTATGATGTACATTCAGATTTATATTTGGCTTCTCCTGTAATAACAGCAAGTCTGAGCTTACTTTATAACCTGGCCATGAACCTTTTTCCTCTGTTAAATAAAATTTATGGGAGGCCATTGTATTGGACTGAGTGAGCTCTTGCACTCAGCCTAACAGACCAGACCAACCCAGGATGGAGTCACTCATGCTAGGTGCCATGTAGGCAAACTGAACTTTGAAATAAGCCAGTTTTCCAAAAAAAGCAGGAGATTTACAGCAACCAAACAGGAGGGGCCAGGCTACCTGAGCCAGCCTCAGAAGGGCATGCCTCTGCTTTAACTGCCTAAAAAAAGTAACTTTACAAGGACCAATCTGATTTTTGTTCCCCATTTCTGCTTCTTCAGCCCTTTTCTGTCTATAAAGCCCATCTCCTCTGCTCATCTCATTGGAGAACTATTCTTCTTTAAACAGGGATATTGCCCAATTCATAAATTGTTAATAAAGTCCAATTATATCTTTAAACTCAGTTTGTTGAAATTATGTTCTTTGACAGTCTACAGTATCCCCACGGGCAGGTAAAAATTATCTATCGGCCTCAGGAATAGGAAAAATTCAGGTACAGGTTAAAATTTTCATCAGCAACTCTAAGTCCGGGAGACCATGGTGTCCTCCCAGAAGAACGGACACGGGCTGACCGGCTCTTTACTCTCAGGAGTCCATGAAAGTCAGAGCACCAAGCTCCCTGCAGATTGCATGCAAATCTCATTGTTGCTGCTAAACTCTTCACTGCTGAACACCAAGCTTTCCTTAGGCCTATATGGGAATAAATGCAGTGCCTTTTTTCTGTCAGGACTCGGTAAGCACCGGAAGCTTCTCTCAATCCTCACAACCCTGATTGGCTGCCCCTGATTAGCGGCGTCACTAATTGGAGATGGGGGTTGTGCGACTGGCATTGGTTGAGGCGAGCAGCAAGGTCACATTGAATCAGATGCCTTCCCAGAAACCTACAACGATGTCTCAATCATTTACACCTTTGTTACCAGAAAAAATACAGTGAAATTGTGTAACTATTGTCATTGTTGCAATAATGATAATAGTACAGGAAAATGTTATGTCACACCAGCAGAAATCTTCAGGATTTGGCTTAACATGGTTAGTATTATTTCTTTAAATTATTCTAATAAATTCACATGAAATTCTTATGCTTCATGTAAACATTATTACTATGCCTCATAAACAGAATATAATTCAAATATGTTAATTCTCCTAATTAAAATAGATAGGCATGCTAAATGCTACAATGTCCTTACTAAAATAAAAATCATACATTTCACTATCAATAAAAAAATTAACAATATCCTCTAATTGAGTTGGTACACATGACACAGAGTAACAATTCTACAGACTTCTACATACAAAGAGATGACCGTATAGCAGAAATCAGCATTTGCCCCCTTGTTATTAGTTTAAAAACAGAAATTATCTTCCAGTTGTCTAAAGTGTATAGCACAGTATGGTGATAACTCTATAAAATGGAAGACCCAAAAATGAATCTAGGGCAAAGCTCAAAATGCCTCCAATTTTCATTATTGAGATAGTAGATTGTATAATATTAACACTTGTTAAACAGCAAACACCAAGGCAGAAAAACAGAAAAAAAAAACAAAACACATTTAGGATACCACTATGTTTACAATTCAATAAACTAATCTTTGATTTATAGATATAATATAACTTGTATTTTTAGTAAAAACAGTTGCTTATAGTTTACTTAAACCAATAAGGATCCATTTTTAAGAATTTTCCTCTCAAAATCTAGAAATTACAAGTTATTTTATAACAATCGTTCTTGTATTCTGTTTGTAAGATTGAAATATGGATGCTAATTTAAACTTGACCTGTATCCACATGTTACGTTTCCCCAGTTTGCATGTGTGAACCAGTCATATACAGCAATGCTTCTCAAACTTGAACATGATCACCTGGGAGCTCATTAAAATACGGATTCTTTTCATAATGAGCTCCCAGGTGATACTGATGCTATGGGTTCATGAGCCACACTTCGCTGAAATACAGGACCTTTTGATTCCCCTGCATATGTCTGAACTCAATGCTCATGAAAGTAAAACCGGTAGTTTAGGAAATGCAATTTGTAACTGATAACTTTTATGTATAAACACTGTATTTATTTGAATTGGAAAGAAATATTCTGGAGCAAATCATAGTCAATCTAAGTCACTTTAACCTTCTCTTTTGTATTGTTCCTTGTGAACAGAATGTGAAGAACACTAATTTAGAAACCAAAGTAGAGAATAATTGAAGTAAATGTCAATGGTTGAGTTGATTATTTTCCTAAAATGTAAAATAAAGTCCTTTTTGCTAACAAGCACTCATAATAATACATGATGTCACATGCAAATTTTGGGCAATTGCACTATGGAAAATGCTTAGACAATCCTTTGCCAAATCCCTGTTTTTTAAGATTAAGATTGGTATATAAAAATGTAGACATGGATGTTGCTTGATTTTTATTTTTTTTCTTTATCCTTAATATTGTGTGTTTCCTCCAATGTGCTGTAGAATTGAAAGTCTACAGAAAGCCTTGTTCTAGTGGTTAGCTGAATGATAAACACTGGCTCCTTCATTTTCTTACTATGGTGATGTACTTAAGCCACATGATTTTTGTTTCTTCTAAAAGCAATCATGCGGTTCAATCCCACATGATTCTTTAAAAATCAGGTAAAGAGAAAGCAGCACTTTCTTTTCCCTGCCAAGTTGTGTTAGGATATTCCATTACGCATTGGCATTTGAGTGGGAAAGCTAGATGATGAATGCACTCTGTAGGTGTGGTATTTCAAATTCCACTTACTTAGAAGTGCTCTGGCGAGGTAAGGATATTATTTACTGAACAGTTCCGAAATGGTTCGCAGCAATGCATTGTCGTCGTTGGCACTTTGTCTTTCCTAACCACCTAGTGAAATGTGTTTTGTTTTATAGTAAAGATATATTAAAATGTCCTTTCAGTCCCTATAGTAACAAAGAGAACCATTTTTGAGGCCAGGAACAAATATTTCACTGCCTACATTGTCTGTCACCTTCTGTTTATGTTTGCATCTTCTCTGGGGTAGAGGTCTCATATGTATTCTCTGCTTGTTTCTTTTTGACTATTTTAGCTTTCCTTTGATTTTTATTTGATGTGATATAAGTAAAACATTTCCAGCTTCTTTCCACACACCCCAGATGTTTATTCTGTTATTCTGTTATTTGTAGCATGTTTTCAGTATTTATAAACATGCAAATAAATACTCTAACTAAAATGAGTAAGAAAGGAGAAAAGAAAACATATCTTTGTGAAAATACCTTAAGTAATTTAAGAGTATTGGCAAGTTTATATCCTAATCTAAAACTGTGCTGAGAGGTAGGTAGATGGTAGATAGATAGATAGATATGTGTTATTTGGGGGAGGGGAACAGAATCAACATTTACTCTCACAGTATTAGAGTGACAAAAATATAATCCACCAAACATCTACAACTAATATAAGAAATACCAAATACGCTCAATACCACAAAAACATACGGAGTGCCTACTAGGTGGTAGCACTGCAGTAGCAATGCCAAAGAGAAACATATGTAAGTCATTTAAAACTGTATCATTTGTTTAGGTACAGAGTTATCTAGTGCTGTGGTTTAAATGTGTCCCCTCCAAAATGCAGGTGCTGCCAATGCGATAGTATTAGGAGGTGGGGCCTTTACGAGGTGATTAGGCCATGAGTGCCGCTCTCTCATAAATAGGATTAGACGTCTTTATAAAGGGGCTTGTTGGAAGGAGTTAGTCCTCACTTGCCCTTTCACCGTCCTTCGTGTGAGAACACAGCAAGAAGGTCCCCACCAGACACCAGTGCCAGTGCCTTGATCCTGGACTTTCCAACCTCCAGAACTGTGATAAATAGATTTCTGTGCTTTATTAATTTCCCAGTGAGGGCAAAATACAAATTCCCCACCATTGGCTTTTAATGTTTAACAGAACTCATCAGATTTCCTTTGAACTTAAAGATCAGAGCAAGGAAGCAGAAAAAAATACCAAGAACAAAGGGTATTCTTAAGTAACTCCTTTTGCCTAGGTGATCATAAGTCTTAAAAATGATATAAACTGTTTTAAGCTGCCTTAGTTGTCCTGCAATACCCTTTAGTTAATTGTAACTCTAAAATCCCCACCTAATGGGAAGTACTGCACATGCTTAAGCTGTATCATATGTAGACATGCAATGACCCAGACAAAGAGCTCTGTATCACTTGCCAGAAAGGAATTCAGGCTCCAAAATGGGCAGGCAGTGCAGGTTTCACTCCCCAGAGAAGTCTTGTGCCTCCCCGGGGTGAACGCCCTGTGTAGGTAGCCTCTTAATAAACTCACTTAACTTGCCAGGCTGGAATTGTCTGAGTCAGTCTTTGGTCTCTCAACTCCATCTCTGTTTGGAGGGCAATTTTGCTATACCATCCCAGGATTTTCCCCAAACACCCAGTCTCAGGTACTTTCTCACAGCAGAACAAACAGACTAAGACAGAAATTGGTACTAGAAGCAGGGTATTACAATAACAAATTTCTAAAAATGTGGAAACAGCTTTGGAAATAGGTAATGGGTAGAAGCTAGAATAGTTTTGAAGTGAATTCGGGGAAAGCCTATATTGTCATTAATGGAACATTAAAGGTAATTCTGGTGAGAGCTCAGGAGAAGAGTTGATAGGAAAAGCCTTACTGATAATAATGGAGATAATTTAAGTGGTCATGAACAGAATGTTGGTAGAAATATGGACATGGAAGGCCATTTTGATGATGTTCCAGATGGAAACGAGGAACAAGGTATGGAAACTGGAGGAAAGGCTATTCTTTTTATAAAATAGCAAAGAAATTTGCTGAATTATATCTGTCTTCTAGGACTTTATGAAAGGCAGAACTAAACAATGATGAACTAGGATATTTGGAGGAGCAAATCTCTAAGCTGCAAAGCATTCAGGGCATTGCATGTTTCATAGTCTAATTGCTTATAGTAAAATGAGAGAATAGCGAAATAATTTAAAGAGCAAACTTATCATTTAAAGAGAAGCAGGACGTAAAGGATTTGGAAAATTCTTAGCATCGCCGTATAAAGACTAAGAAACATGAAAAGTGTTTGGAGAGAGAACCAAGGGTGTGACCAAGGGCAGGTGACCATTTGATAAGGAGATAGTATGGTTTCAAAGAAGCCAGATGCTATTCATCAAGACAGTGAGAGAATTACCTAAAAGGTATTTTAAAGATATTCGCATCTGCTATGTTTATCACAGGTCCAGAATGCTAGGGCCTTGGGGGCAGAATAGTTTTAGAGGAGGAGTACAGGTTGTACATCAAGATCCACTGCCCAGAGCCATCTCAAGTCTCTGTTTCTCATATTCTGGTGCAATGCTCCTCAGCCACTCCAGCTATAGCTCAGGTGAGCCCAGGTGTGGCTTTGGCCACCACTCTGGGGGGCATAAATGATAACCTTGGCAGCGTCCACATGGGGATAGCTGCAGAATTATAGACCATACAAACTGGAGGCATGGCTACCTTCACCTGCATTTCAAAGGATATCTCAACCTCAAGGCCCAAGCAGAGAACTGCCACAGGGATAAGGGTGCCAAAGAGATCCCCTCTTAGGGCAAAACCCAGGGGATTTGTGGATCTTGAGCAACTTCAAAGAGTCCCAATTAGGAAAATACTTACCAGAGCTGTGGAGGCAGGGCTGCCCCCAAGACCCCAGACCTGTACAGCTACCAGTGTGCAGTGCTAGCCTGGGAAAGCCACAGGCATGTAACTTTAATGCATGAAAGCTGAAGCATGGGCTGTGTCCCCAAACCCATGGGGTGGAGCCACCTAAAGCCTTGGTGGCCCAACTCACAGCCAGTGTGTCCAGGAGGTGGGGCACAGAGTCAAGAAGCCTATTCTCGAGACTTAAGATTTAATGTTGTTTGCCCTGCTGAGGTTTGGACTTCCTTGGGACCTGTTACTTTTTTGTTCCCTTCTATTTCTCCCTTTTGGAATGGGAATATCTGTCCTATACCTGTCCCACCATTGTATTCTGAATACACGTAAGTTGTTTGATTTCACAGGCTCACAACGGGAGGGAAACTTACCTCAGGATGAATTGTACGTTGAGTCTTATCCATGTAATGTTTAGATAAAAATTTGGACTTAGACTTCAATGTTGATGGTGGAATGAGTTAAGACTTTGGGGGTTGGGGGTGGCTATTAAAATAGGATTAATGTATTTTGCACGTAAGAAGAACATAAATTTTCGGGAGCTGGGGAAAAATTCTGTGTTGTGAATACATCCCCTCTGACATTCAGGTGTTACTAATGGGGCAGTATTAAGGGGGGATTAGGCCAGGAGGACTCCTCCCTCATGAATGGGCTTAGTGCCTTTCTAAAAGTACTGGATGGAGAGAGTTTGTCCCTTTTTTGACCTCTTTCCTTTGGCCCCGTGAGAACACAGCATTTCTCTCCAGAAGTAGCATTCAAGGTGCCACCTTGGAAGCAGAGACCAGACCCTCACCACACAATAAAACTGCCAGCACCTGCACTTTACTCTGAGATTTTCAAGCCTCCAGAAATGTAAGAAATAAAATACTGTTCTTTGTAAATTACCCAGTCCTGGGTATTTTGTTATTACAGAAAAAAAAGCCTAAGACATCTAGTGAATTGTCCAAGTTTCTATTAAAGTTATTTATTTCTCTTTCTGTGTAAAATAATTTCCTTATCCCACCGTAAGAAATGTTATGATAGAAATGCCACAGATCTGGTATAAGGAGGATTAAGGAGTACTATGGTTTGAGTGTGTCCCCACCAAAATGTGTGATACAATTTGATTCCCAGTGTGGTGGTGTTGGGAGGTGGGGCCCTGTGGGAGGTGTTCGTGTCACGGAGGTAGATCGCTCATGATTGGCTTGGTGCAGTTTCCCCGTAGCTGGTGAGTTATTGCTCTTGTGAGACTGGATTAGTTCTTGCAGAACTGTTGCCTCAAGAGTGGGTTGTTGCAAAGCCAGGATGCTGCGCAGATTTGCCTCTTTGCACATGTCTATGTGTCTGCTTCCCCTTTGACCTCCTTCGCCATGTTATGACCCAGCACAAAAAACCTTCACCAGAAACTGAACAGATGCCAACTCTGTGCTTCTGTGCTTCCCACAGCCTGCAGAACCACGTGCTAAATAAACCTCTTTTTTTAAATAAAAAACCCAACCTCAGGTATTCTATTATAGCAACACTAAATGGACTAAGACCAATCTCCGCATTAGTCCAACTATGGAAATGAGGCTAACACATTCCAACGTGCCCTTACACTATATTGGTGTTCTGCCCTCAGCATCTGAATTTAGTGAATTTTTGAGCTAGAAAACATGTAAAACATAAATTAATTTCGTGATTTCCAAAGTGTCCCCAGAACTGCAGCAACAGCATCACTTGGTGTTTCTGCTACACATTAAAGTTGCTCAAGCCCAACTCCTTACCAAAGGAAACAGTACCTTAAAATCAAGAGAAGTTAACAAAGTCACAGATCCAGCTAAAGAGTAGCAGAACATACAGTGCAACACATAGTAGGCATCCACTTATACAACTTGACTCATGGCATAACTGAAGCCATGAAATATTAATAATTGAATGTAAAAAATCATATTTTATATCTAAATGATTTCTGCATTTTTGGTTTTATGTCATTATTCTAGTACCAATTGCAGATCAAAATTTGAAGCCAATCAGTAAGATTTGCTTAGTATTATTAATAAGCAGCAGATGATGATTAGATGCATTAAGCATAAGATTAGGTTTTAGTCCTGAGAGAATCTTTCATAAGTTTTAGGGAGATTGTTGTTTGTTTGTTTTCCCTTGGTCTGGCCCTAATTTTAATCTGAATTAAGAATGTTTCTGGTTTTAATGTTGGAAGGAATTGGAGAAGACACTGAGCTAAGACACAGAAATGGCAAAAGGATAATTCCTCAGAGAAGGAAAGAAATTAATGTATTTTTGGTATATACAAAAGACCAATAAACAATATAAAATTCTGGTTGCCTTTACACATGTGAAATACAAACATTGTTGCCTCTCCAACTCCCATTCTCCATTGGTTATTTACCATCTGAAAATAAAAATACCCAGATGAACATACATTACAAAGAAATTTGACTCAACTCTAAATCATCATTTAATTTACCATGCTAACTTCATATTTTCCTTCACTGCAAAATCATTTTGATTCAAGAATTTTGTTTTGTAGCTACAAAAGTAATAGAGATCCAATTTGAAAACTTGGAAAACAGTGAAGATAGTAAAAGTAAAGCATAATTCTTTGTTTGGAATAACTCTAATAAATATTTGTTCTCACATAAGGTATACATGTTAAATTCTACCAAGGTGGCATGATGTGATATGTATTGTTTTGAGGCTTTTTTTCACTTACTATCAAAATACGATTTTTAAAATTTCAGAAAGTGGCCTTTTGAAGACATAATTGTAATGAATGTTTAATATTCCATTATACAGACATTTGTCAGTCCTCTATTTTTACACATTTAGGTCATTTCCAATAGGTTATGCTCAATCCAGTGGTGACAAACATTCCTGCAGTGTATAAATAAAATTTTTGAGTAGTTTATTTTGCTAATGCTCTAATATGAAATCTAAAATGGCAAATTAACCAATGCCATTAAGAATTTTGCTATTCATTGAAAATTGCCTTTTATACCTCCCTCAAAGTGTATAAAATTTACATCCAAAGGGGAGTATGTAAAACTGTTTATTCTTTTATATCTTTAACAATTTTACAGAGGAAGCAATGGTATTGTTTCATTTCATTAATTAAATTATTTCTGTTGTGGGTTAATGTTTTATTATTTTTTTCATTTCCGATTCAACTTCTTTCACCATCTTAAATGATGTATTCATGTGATTCTTACTGATATATAGCAATCTCTTTAAATATTAAGGAAAGAAATTTTCACTTTTCTATTACACAAGTTTTTGTCAACATTTTTTAAAAAATAGTTTAAAAACACTCTCTACTTATCTCCAAACTCATCAAATTATGTCCCTTAAATACGTACAGTTTTTGTATATCAATCATAGATCAATAGTTCAAAAAATGTACTCTAGAATTTTATTTGAATTCCTTTCTTCTCAAATTTTAAAAATTGTTTTCCTCTCCTATTTCTTCCAAAAACTGCTCTTGCTAAAAACATCCTCATTACAGCAACATTTCTCTTCTCCTACAGTAATTCTCTGCATCATATAGCTTTGTTGCTTTTGGCCTTCCTGTATCTTAAATCTCTACTCCTTTGATTTTCCTACTTCTATCTTTTGAACTAAGCCTTTCATTACCTCCTTGGCTTCTCTTTCTTTGAACTCTTTTCAAAAGAAAAATTCCTCTGAATTCTTTCTTTGATTTTATGCTTTTGGTTCAATATACTCTCAAGAAAAGTGAGATCCTGAGAAGGGAGGAGATTATTTAATTCAGACTTGAAAGAATTTAACTTTCTCTTAAACTCCAGCTTTACCTGCTCCTCCTCACTTAGTAGATGATCTCTTTTTCTTCTTCTTCTTTTTTTTTTCATTTTTTAAATTTCAGAATATTATGGGAATACAAATGTTTTGGTTACATGGATTGGTTTTGTATTGCTTGAGACAAAGTTATAAGTGTGCCCATGACCCAGATAGTGTATATTGTACCCGTTAGGCATGATTTCACTCATCCCCTCATCCCTCCTCCCATCTGCTTGTTTTCCATTGAGTTTTACTTCCATTTGTGCACATGAGTGCTTTTCGATTAGTTCCAATTTAATAGTGAGTATATGTGGTGTTTATTTTTCCATTCTTGCAAGACTTCACTAAGGAGAATGGTCTCCAGTTCCATCCAGATTGTTACAAAGAAATTAATTCATGTTTTTATGGCTAAATAAAACTCCATGGTATACACATACTGCATTTTATTAATCCAAACATGAATTTATGGATACTTGGGTTGATTCCACATCTTTGCAATTGTGAATTGTGCTGCAACAAACATTCAAGTGCGTGTGTCTTTTAGATAAAATGACTTTTTTCCTTTGGGTAAATACCAAGTAGTGAGAGGGCTGGGTCAAAGGTAGGTCTACTTTTAGTTCTCTGACGAATCTCCATACTATCTTCTATAGAGGTTGTACTAGTTTGTAGTCCCACCAACAGTGTATGAGTATTCCTTTCTTTCTACATCCACACCAGCATTTATTGCTTTGGGACATTTTCATAAAGACCATTCTCACTGGAGTTAGGTAATATTAATATCTCAATGTGGTGATTTACATTCGATTTACAATGATTTACATTGATTTACATTTCCCTTATGATTAGTGACAGAGAGCGTTTTTTCATATGTTTATTAGCCGTGAGCTATCTTCTTTAAAAACCCTCTGCTCATGTCTTTTGTCCACTTTTTAATGTGGTTGCTTGATGTTTTCTCCCTGAATTGCTTGAGTTCTTTGTAGATTTTGGTTATTAGCCCTTTATCAGGTGCATAGCATGCAAATATTTTCTCCCATTCTATAGGTTGTCTATTTGCGCGGTTGATTGTTTCCTTGGCTGTCCAGAAGCTTTTAAATTTAATCACGTCTCATTTATTTATTTTTGCTGTTGCTATGATTGCCATTTGGGATCTTCTTCATAAATTCTTTGTCTGGGTCAATATCTAGAGGAGTTTTTCCAATATTTTCTTCTAGGATTCTCATGGTTTCAGGTCGTGGGTTTAAGTCTGATATCCATTTTGAATTAATTTTACTAAGGGGTGAGAGAAATGGATCCTGTTTCAATCCTCTACATGTGGCTATTCAAATTTCCCAAGACCATTTATTGAATAGCGATTCTTTTCCCCAGTATATATTGCTGTCTGTTTTGTCAAATATCAGATAGCAATATGTGGATGGTTTTATATCTGGATCTCTGTTTTGTTCCACAGGTCTATGTCTCTATTTTTAGTATAGGTTAAAGTCTGGTAAACTGATGCCTCCAGATTTGTTCCTTTTGCTTAAGGTTGCTTTGGCTATTTGAGCTCTTTTCAGGTTCCAAATGAAGCATAGAATTATTTTTTCTAGGTCTGTGTAAAATAATGTTGGCATTTTGATAGGGATCGCATTGAATCTGTAAATCACTTTGGCTAGTATGAACAGTTTAACAACATTGATTCTGCCAATCCATAAGCATGAT